>JALIZH010014022.1:0-35110 GCA_030522465.1 Rhipicephalus appendiculatus | reverse complement strand
TGCGTATTTTCAAGAAGCATCCCTTTTTTTCTGTTCCCTCTAAAACACAAATATCGAAATGCCGTCCTCGTTCCCCAAGTTCTATTCTTATTAGATAAGACGTAGCTCAGTAAGTTCTACTTTCTATTTTAGTATTAGAGCTCGAAAACTCTTAAGGGATCGGCGCGAAAAACACAAGACGGACATAAGTTAAACCTACACATAAACTTGCAGCAATACAGAAATTATGACTCTGAGTCAGAACTGCTACGAGTCAGCTGAACTTAAGATACCCACAGAGTGTCCTAAATGGAAGCTGGAGAGAATTCTGAGGCTATAGTGTCTCTGAGAGTGGGAAGGATGATGGTGGAGCCAGCATGGGGACGATTTTTAGGGCATACTACATTTGCCAAAATCTTTCGCTTTTGAGACTACACGGCTTTCCGACGTTATGCACATATTATTGCAGGAAAAGCGAGACAGTTTAATTTCTTTCTGCGCGAGCACAGTCTCCTTGTGTTTTTGTCTTTAAAAACTGATGAGATTTTATCAAACGTGAGGTAATAAACGAAATATAGGGCGGTAATGCCAGCACTGGCAAAGCTGGCGCCAGTGGCGTAGCCAAGGGGGGGGGGGGGGGGGGTTGGGGGGGTTTAAACCCCCCCCCCCGAAATTTTTTCAGTTTTGCTTGCGTATATATGCACGCACACATACAAACGCACGCACGAACATACATAAAGTATGGTTGAACCCCCCCCCCCCCCGAAAAAAAATTTCTGGCTACGCTACTGGCTGGCGCTACCGTCGGCATGATGTGCTATAGAGGATCACGGGTGAGCAGCGGCTGCGGTTGTCTGCTTCGTGAGCTGCGAAGTGACCTATAAACGAAGTTTCAGAACGCCACCTACTGAGCGGCCTCTATTAAGCGGCGATGTTCTCGCGCTTCGGGGGTGCGCTCGACAACACTTGAAAGCACCACAATATGTAGCCGCTGCCTTTGAAGGCTTCTTACCACTTGCTCGATGCCGCATTGCCGGGCGCGTACGCAACGGAGCGCCATGTAAGCCTTCACACGTTTCCGCAAGGCAAACTACCGCGTGAAGCTTCGATTGCGAATCACATAACTTGTAAGCGGTCATTGACTACAACTCACGTGGGCGTTCAGCACTTGCCCGTGGACGATTTCTGTTTCAGCCGGTGGCTGATGTGGTCGGTGAGTAGCCGAAAGCGCCCGCTGAGACACTCGCCCATCAACACTGCCCAGCTAATGACGCATTTCTCCCGCAAGCTGGCCCATATGTTGGCCACCCCAACAGAACCCCCCAAAATTAGGTTCGGCCACTCTGAAAAAAATTAGGTCCACCCCAACCCGATCTGTTTTCTGCGGGGCCATATGTATTCGTATCGCAAAGGTGTCACGCCTTTTATTTTGATGAAACAGACGATATTGAACGATGGACGAGAAAAAGAGTGCACAGGACGAGAAACATGTGCAGCGCATGTCCCGCGCACTACGTTTCTCGCCCTTTGTTCAGTAACGTGCTACGTCATCAAAATGAACTTCAACCAAGTCGCCCAACTTACCATCTTGTGTCACGCCTTTTGCGTTAGTCACAATTCTGCCACACAAATTGCTCGAAAAGTCGCAAAAGAATGTTACACATCAAAAATTTCCATCATGGTAATTACCCATGTGTACCATGCTTCGCGGCAGGAAGCGGTTCATGGAATAACTTCACTGTGGTTCCTAACCTGTACGGTTCTTTGTCTACTTCGAATGGGCAGCGCATAATATACGGATACAAATGATAGAGACGCAGACAGTACAAGCGCAAATTTCAAACCACGTTCATTTCATAACAGGCAAGAATATATACTATCACAAATCACAACGATCTGTCAGATCACGCTCATATTAGGTAGATAGGTAGGTACTAAACTTTATTAAAGTCCTGAAGAAGTCATCCCCCAGTTTATGACAGGAAAAAATTCTTCACACTATGAAGAAATAACAATCCGCACTACTGAGCAGAATACCGCATGCGTCGACAGCAATGACACCCGAAGAAGCAAGACATAATAAGTAAATAAAATAAAAATTGGCAGTACAGTAATCCAGTCAATTATAAAAACAACAAAATACAGACCATACATCACGCACGCTATTCTAGTCCAAGTGTGACATCGGGTAAGTACACGTAATTCGACCCTAATGCTGACGTTACCGTGACGAGTGCAGTTATTAAGATTTTTCACTGTCATGATATGAGCGTGATGTGTGAGATCATTGTGATTTGTGATAGTATATATTCTTGCGTGTTCCGAAATGAACGTGGTTTGAAGTCATCGCTTATTTGTGCTGTCTACGTCTTTATCATTTTTATCCGTATCTTATGTGCTGCCCATTCGCAGTTATGCATCTATAGCAACCTGCCCAACTTGCCGCTCTTATCAGCCCTTGTCTACGGCCGATGTTTCGAGAACTAGCCCAGCAAACAATACGATATGTAATTTGTTCTCGTTCGTAAAATGCCGAAGTTTCCGGGGAAGGTGGAAGCTTGAAGAGGTGAAAAATTAGTGAACACAAATTTTGCAGCAGTGGCCGAGTTTCAGCCCTGGAGAAGAAAAAATTCGCTTGCTGAAACATTGGCTCTAGCGACAGCCCGTATTCAAGAATTTTAGGAGCGAAGCTCCTAAGGGCCTAGCTCTGTCGTCGTCCGCGTCCGTCACGCATAGATTCGTGGATGTGAGGCACAAATGAAGGTTTAAGAATAGACCTTTCTCAATCATAATTGTGACAGAATAATATAAAACGCTTAGAAGCACAAACTCTTTATACTATTCGGCGACTTAACGTACACATTATGGACCTTAGGACCTAGCTTTGTCGTCGAAACTCACTGTCCGCTCTCATGGTGGTTAGAAAACCACTGCTATAGTCGGAACATGTGTGTATGTGAATAAAAAAGGTTTACAATAGACGAACAATAATTATAATTGTGAATGAACAATATAAAACACCTACAAGCACAAACATTTTATACTAGCCGGCGACTTCAACGTAGACATTATGGACCTTAGGACCTAGCTTCGCCCATTGGTCATCATTCACTTCGTGGAGATGTATCGATTTTATTTCATTTGTTCTCCTTCGTGTTGACCAATAGCGCATGTTTCACCCCAAGGACCACTGCTTTCCCGGCCTGCCAAGTGGCAATCAAGTTCAGAGTGTCCCACAGGACGACATCAACAGCAGCGGGGCTTGCCGCCTTATGTGCTCCTATTCTTTACATCGCGAAGCCTAGCCGCGCAAGTGGGTTGTCTTTTGTGACTCTAAGGCAGGGTGGGCAACCTTCTGAAACGCAGGGCCGAGTTGCTTGAAGCCAACACGGGGGGGGCAGCACGGCAGAGAGGGGGGGGGGGAGGATGTTGCAGGCAAAGAGAAAAAGATTGGCGTATTCAGGAGGACTTTAAAAACAACTGGAATAGAAATATAGAAATGACTTTTATTTTGAGCACACATGTCACAAAGTTGCAAAGTACAAAAAATTCGCCATCTCCCGCTAAAGGGAACCATGTGTGGATGCGAAGCAGCGGGGAGATAATTAGCTTGAGCGGGAGGAAAGTCGCCGCTCTCATTTCACGGCAGTGGTCCGGGCGCTCATCGCGGCGCTGCGCAGGAGAGAGAATGAGGCGCGCGCGCTCCGTCATTTTCATACCGCGGAACTACCGTGGCGCCCCCAGCGGAGTATGCAGCTGTCACACCACCTGTCATTCCGTAGAGGATTCCTAGAGGAAAGGACGGGGGGGGGGGGGGGACCGTAGGAGAGGAGAGAGAGGGGACGTGCATGCGCTGTAGGGGTGTGGGACGCTCCGTATGGTACATGATTCCAAGAGGAGAGAGGGGGGAGAGGACGCGCATGCGCTCTGGGGATGTGGGACGCCGGAGCCGCTCCGTAGGGTAGAGTATTCCTAGAGGAGAGAGGACGCGGGGCCGCTCCGTAGAGTAGACGATTCCTAGAGGAGAGAAAGGGGGTGAGCGTAGGAGAGAGAGGGGGACGGCACGCGCATGCGCTGTGGTGGTGTGGGACGCGGGACGGACTAAGCCCCCCTCCAAACACACGCAAGCAAGATTAAGGAATGGGGTCAACCTGGGCGACAGACACCACCTGCCTAGACACTGCTAAGCAGCCTCTCTGTGCTCTCGGCCATGACTCAAGGAATGGGGTCAACCTGGGCGACAGACACCACCTGCCTAGCCATTGCTAAGCAGCCTCTCTGCGTTCTTGGCCATGACTCTGATGACTATGTTAGGGTTGACGGCCTTCCTATTACTACAGTGTTCTGGTTCGCATAATGGGCGCTTCCCTACTTCATGAAAGTGGCCGGACGCGGGACGGGGGACGGCCGACGGGGGACGGCCGACGGGAGACGCGGGAGGGACAGAGCCTGGAGCATAAGATGCTTCGCATCTAAAAAAGTTACAAGCAATAGCCGATCTGATGTGAAAACTGCAATGTTGACCTTCAGATAAGAGGTGACAAGGGGGTGAGGGAGAGTTCAGACGTCGGGCCGGGAGCCGCATTATACCGCTCCACGGGCCGCAGGTTGCCGACTGATGTTCTAAGGCATCCCTTCAGAGTCTGAAATGCTTGTTACGGCGCAGGGTGCTCGAACAGTTAGTGAACGAGATGAGAGATGTCCTTCACCAAGCTTTGTCGAAAGCGCACAATATTAGATGCGTAGGCGTGCGAAGGCTTCTCTATGAGGGGAGGGGGTGAGATGACATTTCAACTCAGCGCCCCCCCCTCCCCGCCCTACACACACGCTTTGGTTCAGTCCAAAAGACAACGTACTGAACAATAGATGAAAAAAAAAATGAAAATGAAGTGATGACATGCGTCTCAAAATATAGCTTGCCTTTGGTCCTTGGTGTTCGGAGAGTCAACATGGGAAATAAAGGGATCTGGTAATGCGATATCAGGGGCCATCGGCCGCAGTTATCGTCAGAAACCTGCTTGGCCATAACCCTGTTTTCTAAACAATGACGGGGTACGTCCGATTCAGTAAAAGTAGGGGGGCTGACTTCACCACCCCTCCCCCATTAAGTGACAAGGGGACGTGGTCGACCCCCCCCCCTGCCACCCTGCTGCGCACGCCTGTGATTATATTCCAATGGCTGCCCGGCCATTGTGGCATTGTCGGTAACGGCCTTGCTGATGATGCCGCCCGGTCGGCCCACGAGGACACCCTTGTCAAGAACTGACGTTGCCTTCAGCCGTTTGCTGACACAATGCAACATGCTTAGTTGAGCGACCCCAGTGTTTGGAACAGCCGCCTGCGAAAACTCCACCCATCGAGGAACCTGCAGGGTGTGTTCAGATAAGAACGTCGGTGCATGTCTGCCGACCCCCTTTAATTTCGCCGAAAAAAATATATTTTGTTTTCCGAGCTCCCAGGACCACAAAACCACTTTTGGTTTCGCGAAAAAAAAAAAAATTTCACCTTCTTTACGAAAAATCACAAGTCTCGATTGAGGCGCCACCGCCTGTTTAGAATTTCGCGAAAATGGGATTTCCATGAGACGCTACAAAGTCGCTATTGTAGCTGTAGGTCTGAAAAATTTTCTCCACATACTACGGATAGTTCTTGTCGACAAAAATGATTACTTTTCAGTTTTGATGTTGTCCTGTTAAGAACAAAAATCGCGAAATCGGCACAAAGCTCAATAAGGCTCAAATTAACATTTTGATTTCTCCGCGCGTATAATTGCCAGACTTCCCAAAGTTTTTAATAACATTGCCATGTGCTTGGTGAACACATGTGCTGAATGAAATACCTGAGAGTGGCTTGAAACGGTGATCAGAAATGTTCAACTGAGGGCATGTCTCTCAAAATGCATTATTTTGAAGATCATATTAAAAAAACACCACCTTCCATTTCCTTTAAATTCGTCAGAATTAAAGCCAAGGACGTGTTTTAACTTATTCTGTAAAAACATGTTGCATTATTTTTGTGAGGTTGGAGCTATGAAGCACGAAAAGTGGCCAGATTGACGTATAGTGAGTAAACACAACATTGAGCGAGCATGGAGGAATAGTTGCCATTAGCATTAATTTTAGGTCGTGAATGTGTTCTCTTGTGCTCGAGGGACAGCAGCTTGACAGATAAAACCAAAGAGTTGCCTCAAAGTGCCAATTCGTTCATTTGCGTGCGTGCACGCGTCGTAGTTTTGGTCCTGGCGTAAGGACTAACCGCAAGATTTCTTGAAATGTAGTCAAGTCGTGCTGTCGGAAGGACCTGTTTATTAGATGTGAAGCATCTTATGGCGAAGCTTAATCCGGTGGTGGTGGTGGTGGTGGTGGTGGTGGTGTGCCGGCGTGACCACCCTTACTGCGCATGCGCAAACCTTTCAAAAAAAAATAAAAAATAAAAAAAACTTCCTCTCCCCCTCTCTCTCCTCTAGGCATCCCTCCCCGCGGCAACCACACCCTCACTGCGCATGCGCCTCCCCTCCTCTCTCCCCTCCTACGCTCCCCCCCCCTCTCTCCTCTAGGCATCCCTCCCCGTGCTCCCACTGCGCATGCGCGTCCCCCCTCTCTCTCCTCTAATACGCTCCCCTCTCTCTCCTCTAGGCATCCCTGCCCACAGCGTCCACACCCCCACTGCGCATGCGCGCCCCCCCCTCTCTCTCCTCTCCTACGCTACCCCCCTCTCTCGCCTCGAGACGCCGACGCAGGCAGCGTCTGCTAGCGAGTTTCTTGGTTGAAAAAACCGACTGCTCGCGCTGCACAACCGTTCATTGTCCATCCCGTATATATGGCAATGGATCTTGACCTCCAATGTGGTGCCGGTGGGATATTTCTCCTGTGCGTTGTTGAACAATAAAAATTCGCAGCGTGCGCGTTAACTAAAAGCCGACTGCGGGTCTCTGTGTCCAGTCGGAGTCTTCTGTCTCTCATTGCCCATTAGCAGCGATTGGCATGTTCCAGTAGGAAACACCGCTCCATCACTGCGTGCTTTGCGCCTCCTCAGTTTTCTCTCCTGCGCAACGCTGCGATAGCGCCAGCGTCAACGCCACCGCCAGTGTAAGCGTTAGCGCCCGCTGCTTCACATCTACACATGGTTCCCTTTAGCGGGAGATGTTCGATACCTGCGAATCATACCACGAACGCTGCCACATTGCTCCTTGTGAACCTTTCTCATCAACAGATTCAAGAAATGACTCCATCTACAATTCGGCATTCCATTCGGAAATCCAGAAAATACAGATACCCATGCGGTGCGGCCGAATGCGGACCTCTATACCAGATCGAAGCTGAACCCAGAAAACATACAGACAGCAATGGAATACTATAATGAAGATGAGCTCAACTGCACCCAATAAAGCCCAAACAAGAAAGATTTCATTGCAATTAGTTCTAAAGGACAAAACGCGACATCAAAACTGAAAAGTAATCATTTTTGTCGACAAGAACTATCCGTAGTATGTGGAGAAAATTTTTCAGACCTACAGCTACAATAGCGTCTTTGTAGCGTCTCATGGAAATCCCATTTTCGCGAAATTCTAAACAGGCGGTGGCCCCCCCCCTCTCTCGCCTCGCGACGCCGACCCAGGCAGCGTCTGCTAGCGAGTTTCTTCGTTGAAAAAACCGACTGCTCGCGCTGCACAACCGTTCATTGTCCATCCCGTATCGCGAAAATGGGATTTCCATGAGACGCTACAAAGACGCTATTGTAGCTGTAGGTCTGAAAAATTTTCTCCACATACTACGGATAGTTCTTGTCGACAAAAATGATTACTTTTCAGTTTTGATGTTGTCCTGTTAAGAACAAAAATCGCGAAATCGGCACAAAGCTCAATAAGGCTCAAATTAACATTTTGATTTCTCCGCGCGTATAATTGCCAGACTTCCCAAAGTTTTTAATAACATTGCCATGTGCTTGGTGAACACATGTGCTGAATGAAATACCTGAGAGTGGCTTGAAACGGTGATCAGAAATGTTCAACTGAGGGCATGTCTCTCAAAATGCATTATTTTGAAGATCATATTAAAAAAACACCACCTTCCATTTCCTTTAAATTCGTCAGAATTAAAGCCAAGGACGTGTTTTAACTTATTCTGTAAAAACATGTTGCATTATTTTTGTGAGGTTGGAGCTATGAAGCACGAAAAGTGGCCAGATTGACGTATAGTGAGTAAACACAACATTGAGCGAGCATGGAGGAATAGTTGCCATTAGCATTAATTTTAGGTCGTGAATGTGTTCTCTTGTGCTCGAGGGACAGCAGCTTGACAGATAAAACCAAAGAGTTGCCTCAAAGTGCCAATTCGTTCATTTGCGTGCGTGCACGCGTCGTAGTTTTGGTCCTGGCGTAAGGACTAACCGCAAGATTTCTTGAAATGTAGTCAAGTCGTGCTGTCGGAAGGACCTGGCCACTTTTCGTGCTTCATAGCTCCAACCTCACAAAAATAATGCAACATGTTTTTTACAGAATAAGTTAAAACACGTCATTGGCTTTAATTCTGACGGATTTAAAGGAAATGGAAGGTGGTGTTTTTTTAATATGATCTTCAAAATAATGCATTTTGAGAGACATGCCCTCAGTTGAACATTTCTGATCACCGTTTCAAGCCACTCTCAGGTATTTCATTCAGCACATGTGTTCACCAAGCACATGGCAATGTTATTAAAAACTTTGGGAAGTCTGGCAATTATACGCGCGGGTAGCGTAGGAGAGGAGAGAGAGGGGGGGGGACGCGCATGCGCAGTGGGGGGTGTGGACGCTGTGGGCAGGGATGCCTAGAGGAGAGAGGGGGGGAGCGTATTAGAGGAGAGAGAGGGGGGGGGACGCGCATGCGCAGTGGGAGCGCGGGGGAGGGATGCCTAGAGGAGAGAGGGGGGGAGCGTAGGAGGGGAGAGAGGAGGGGAGGCGCATGCGCAGTGAGGGTGTGGTTGCCGCGGGGAGGGATGCCTAGAGGAGAGAGAGGGGGAGAGGAGGTTTTTTATTTTTTATTTTTTTTTTGAAAGGTTTGCGCATGCGCAGTAACGCTATTGTAGCTGTAGGTCTGAAAAATTTTCTCCACATACTACGGATAGTTCTTGTCGACAAAAATGATTACTTTTCAGTTTTGATGTTGTCCTGTTAAGAACAAAAATCGCGAAATCGGCACAAAGCTCAATAAGGCTCAAATTAACATTTTGATTTCTCCGCGCGTATAATTGCCAGCACTATACATCAATCTGGCCACTTTTCGTGCTTCATAGCTCCAACCTCACAAAAATAATGCAACATGTTTTTACCTCGAAAAAAAAAAATTTCACCTTCTTTACGAAAAATCACAAGTCTCGATTGAGGCGCCACCGCCTGTTTAGAATTTCGCGAAAATGGGATTTCCATGAGACGCTACAAAGACGCTATTGTAGCTGTAGGTCTGAAAAATTTTCTCCACATACTACGGATAGTTCTTGTCGACAAAAATGATTACTTTTCAGTTTTGATGTTGTCCTGTTAAGAACAAAAATCGCGAAATCGGCACAAAGCTCAATAAGGCTCAAATTAACATTTTGATTTCTCCGCGCGTATAATTGCCAGACTTCCCAAAGTTTGCGTATAATTGCCAGACTTCCCAAAGTTTTTAATAACATTGCCATGTGCTTGGTGAACACATGTGCTGAATGAAATACCTGAGAGTGGCTTGAAACGGTGATCAGAAATGTTCAACTGAGGGCATGTCTCTCAAAATGCATTATTTTGAAGATCATATTAAAAAAAACACCACCTTCCATTTCCTTTAAATTCGTCAGAATTAAAGCCAAGGACGTGTTTTAACTTATTCTGTAAAAACATGTTGCATTATTTTTGTGAGGTTGGAGCTATGAAGCATCCCGCTAAAGGGAACCATGTGTAGATGTGAAGCAGCGGGCGCTAACGCTTACACTGGCGGTGGCGTTGACGCTGGCGCTATCGCAGCGTTGCGCAGGTGACCTCCAAGGAGGTGCCGGTGGGAGATTTCTCCTGTGCGTTGTTGAACAATAAAAATTCGCAGCGTGCGCGTTAACTAAAAGCCGACTGCGGGTCTCTGTGTCCAGTCGGAGTCTTCTGTCTCTCATTGCCCATTAGCAGCGATTGGCATGTTCCAGTAGGAAACACCGCTCCATCACTGCGTGCTTTGCGCCTCCTCAGTTTTCTCTCCTGCGCAACGCTGCGATAGCGCCAGCGTCAACGCCACCGCCAGTGTAAGCGTTAGCGCCCGCTGCTTCACATCTACACATGGTTCCCTAGATTACGAATTTAAAGGAAATGGAAGGTGGTGTTTTTTTAATATGATCTTCAAAATAATGCATTTTGAGAGACATGCCCTCAGTTGAACATTTCTGATCACCGTTTCAAGCCACTCTCAGGTATTTCATTCAGCATCAAAATAATGCATTTTGAGAGACATGCCCTCAGTTGAACATTTCTGATCACCGTTTCAAGCCACTCTCAGGTATTTCATTCAGCACATGTGTTCACCAAGCACATGGCAATGTTATTAAAAACTTTGGGAAGTCTGGCAATTATACGCGCGGAGAAATCAAAATGTTAATTTGAGCCTTATTGAGCTTTGTGCCGATTTCGCGATTTTTGTTCTTAACAGATTTTGATTTCTCCGCGCGTATAATTGCCAGACTTCCCAAAGTTTTTAATAACATTGCCATGTGCTTGGTGAACACATGTGCTGAATGAAATACCTGAGAGTGGCTTGAAACGGTGATCAGAAATGTTCAACTGAGGGCATGTCTCTCAAAATGCATTATTTTGAAGATCATATGGCGTTATCACAGAAAAATTAAGTCTAACGACCGTGCATTTTACCTAATATTTGGCGGTGCTTACTTCAGAACTTACCCTACTCTGAAGCCTAATGTCAAATTAATGTGCCTTATAAAACTACTGTGTTGTCCTGTTAAGAACAAAAATCGCGAAATCGGCACAAAGCTCAATAAGGCTCAAATTAACATTTTGATTTCTCCGCGCGTATAATTGCCAGACTTCCCAAAGTTTTTAATAACATTGCCATGTGCTTGGTGAACACATGTGCTGAATGAAATACCTGAGAGTGGCTTGAAACGGTGATCAGAAATGTTCAACTGAGGGCATGTCTCTCAAAATGCATTATTTTGAAGATCATATTAAAAAAACACCACCTTCCATTTCCTTTAAATTCGTCAGAATTAAAGCCAAGGACGTGTTTTAACTTATTCTGTAAAAACATGTTGCATTATTTTTGTGAGGTTGGAGCTATGAAGCACGAAAAGTGGCCAGATTGACGTATAGTGAGTTTATACGCGCGGAGAAATCAAAATGTTAATTTGAGCCTTATTGAGCTTTGTGCCGATTTCGCGATTTTTGTTCTTAACAGGACAACATCAAAACTGAAAAGTAATCATTTTTGTCGACAAGAACTATTCCGCGCGTATAATTGCCAGACTTCCCAAAGTTTTTAATAACATTGCCATGTGCTTGGTGAACACATGTGCTGAATGAAATACCTGAGAGTGGCTTGAAACGGTGATCAGAAATGTTCAACTGAGGGCATGTCTCTCAAAATGCATTATTTTGAAGATCATATTAAAAAAACACCACCTTCCATTTCCTTTAAATTCGTCAGAATTAAAGCCAAGGACGTGTTTTAACTTATTCTGTAAAAACATGTTGCATTATTTTTGTGAGGTTGGAGCTATGAAGCACGAAAAGTGGCCAGATTGACGTATAGTGAGTAAACACAACATTGAGCGAGCATGGAGGAATAGTTGCCATTAGCATTAATTTTAGGTCGTGAATGTGTTCTCTTGTGCTCGAGGGACAGCAGCTTGACAGATAAAACCAAAGAGTTGCCTCAAAGTGCCAATTCGTTCATTTGCGTGCGTGCACCGCCTGTTTAGAATTTCGCGAAAATGGGATTTCCATGAGACGCTACAAAGACGCTATTGTAGCTGTAGGTCTGAAAAATTTTCTCCACATACTACGGATAGTTCTTGTCGACAAAAATGATTACTTTTCAGTTTTGATGTTGTCCTGTTAAGAACAAAAATCGCGAAATCGGCAGCAGGGTGGCAGGGGGGGTCGCAGGACAGAAAACTGGGGAGGCGCAAAGCACGCAGTGATGGAGCGTTGTTTCCTACTGGAACATGCCAATCGCTGCTAATGGGCAATGAGAGACAGAAGACTCCGACTGGACACAAAGACCCGCAGTCCGCTTTTAGTTAACGCGCACGCTGCGAATTTTTATTGTTCAACAACGCACAGGAGAAATCTCCCACCGGCACCACCTTGGAGGTCAAGATCCATTGCCATATATACGGGGTGGCCAGTGAACGGTTGTGCAGCGCGAGCAGTCGGTACAAAGACGCTATTGTAGCTGTAGGTCTGAAAAATTTTCTCCACATACTACGGATAGTTCTTGTCGACAAAAATGATTACTTTTCAGTTTTGATGTTGTCCTGTTAAGAACAAAAATCGCGAAATCGGCACAAAGCTCAATAAGGCTCAAATTAACATTTTGATTTCTCCGCGCGTATAATTGCCAGACTTCCCAAAGTTTTTAATAACATTGCCATGTGCTTGGTGAACACATGTGCTGAATGAAATACCTGAGAGTGGCTTGAAACGGTGATCAGAAATGTTCAACTGAGGGCATGTCTCTCAAAATGCATTATTTTGAAGATCATATTAAAAAAACACCACCTTCCATTTCCTTTAAATTCGTCAGAATTAAAGCCAAGGAAATTTTTCAGACCTACAGCTACAATAGCGTCTTTGTAGCGTCTCATGGAAATCCCATTTTCGCGAAATTCTAAACAGGCGGTGGCGCCTCAATCGAGACTTGTGATTTTTCGTAAAGAAGGTGAAATTTTTTTTTTTTTCAGTTTTGATGTTGTCCTGTTAAGAACAAAAATCGCGAAACCGGCACAAAGCTCAATAAGGCTCAAATTAACATTTTGATTTCTCCGCGCGTATAATTGCCAGACTTCCCAAAGTTTTTAATAACATTGCCATGTGCTTGGTGAACACATGTGCTGAATGAAATACCTGATAGTGGCTTGAAACGGTGATCAGAAATGTTCAACTGAGGGCATGTCTCTCAAAATGCATTATTTTGAAGATCATATTAAAAAAAACACCACCTTCCATTTCCTTTAAATTCGTCAGAATTAAAGCCAAGGACGTGTTTTAACTTATTCTGTAAAAACATGTTGCATTATTTTTGTGAGGTTGGAGCTATGAAGCACGAAAAGTGGCCAGATTGACGTATAGTGAGTAAACACAACATTGAGCGAGCATGGAGGAATAGTTGCCATTAGCATTAATTTTAGGTCGTGAATGTGTTCTCTTGTGCTCGAGGGACAGCAGCTTGACAGATAAAACCAAAGAGTTGCCTCAAAGTGCCAATTCGTTCATTTGCGTGCGTGCACGCGTCGTAGTTTTGGTCCTGGCGTAAGGACTAACCGCAAGATTTCTTGAAATGTAGTCAAGTCGTGCTGTCGGAAGGACCTGTTTATTTACCCCTATTGTATACACAGGGAGTCATAGTCACAAGTCATCGTCAGACGAGTTAGACAGTCACAAACGTCACTGAAGCAGTCGTGTGTTTCTTGCTCCTGGTGAAGCAACCTTGTGCACACAAGCCATTTCGGCATCAAGGAGGATTAATTGGGGAGCCCGATGCCTGTGTCAGGGTGAGCCGCTTTAAGTAGACAAAATGTTTCCCGAATGAACCTGGTCATCAGCCGTTTTGAAACGTACGCGTTTTGTCCTTTAGAACTAATTGCAATGAAATCTTTCTTGTTTGGGCTTTATTGGGTGCAGTTGAGCTCATCTTCATTATAGTATTCCATTGCTGTCTGTATGTTTTCTGGGTTCAGCTTCGATCTGGTATAGAGGTCCGCATTCGGCCGCACCGCATGGGTATCTGTATTTTCTGGATTTCCGAATGGAATGCGGAATTGTAGATGGAGTCATTTCTTGAATCTGTTGATGAGAAAGGTTCACAAGGAGCAATGTGGCAGCGTTCGTGGTATGATTCGCAGGTATCGAACGCGTTTTTTAGATTGCACAGCCACTCGCGACACGTGTTGCAGGTTTCCGCTGAAGGGCCAGGTTCCTCTGTAGTGCCGTACGCTGCTGTAAGGCCAGCAGAAATTGTCCTGGAGACAGCACCCTCGATCTCCGCTTTCTTACGCTTGGCGTAAGATCCTTGGCAATGTGCTTTCACTTTCGCTGGAATTTTCAGGGGTGTCACGTCGGTTGTTTTAACGAGTACGTTTAGCTCTTCGACAACAATTTGTTCGGGGGGACAAAATTTTCGTCAGACTGAGATGCATCTAGAGACTCTACGGCGATCTGTTTGAACCGGTTGAAACAGTTCTGGCACAAAATGTCGGTGTCTGTGATGGATGAGGCTTTTTCTGGCATGCGCTTCCTTAGTAAGGCGACATTCAAATCTTTCACACATCGACAGTTCCACTTGTAGGCAATTTACTTCTTATGCCTCTTTCGGTAGTCAGCGCAAAACGCGCGCTCTGAGCTCCACAACGTGGCCATCAATATCAGGGGAGTGTAATAAGCGCACGAGTACTCACGTTCGTTGACCAGCAGAGGACTGCCGGGATGTCGACGACGAACGGAAGTGAAAGCCCACGTTCTCTTTTTTACTTCGACCTTTCTTAAGCGAGTTGAGCTGTTTCTTGTTTATGTTCTTTCTCTTTTTTCGGGAGCGGCTGAGCGCGGTCGGGCTGCAGCTGCGCCTCATGTGCCGACACGCACCGTCTGCGTTATCACATTACCGACGTGCCATGGGAAGCGATAAATATCCAGCGGTGGATCCTCTCCAGCCACCTCCTTTATGACGCGTACGCAGGCTCACATGCGTGAAAGATTTTGAAAGCGATTCCTGCGAAGAGTGTGACTCAGCATCGCGGCCTGCTCAGAGGCTGGGACCCTTGTAGAAGTTTTTGTGATTTGCTTTAAAAAATGTAGTAGGTGTGTTCAGATAAGAACGTCGGTGCATGTCCGCCGACCCCCTTTAATTTCGCCGAAAAAAATATATTTTGTTTTCTGAGTCCCCAGGACCACAAAACCACTTTTGGTATCACGAAAAAAAATTTCACCTTCTTTAAAAAAAATTCACAAGTCTCCACGGAGCCGCCACCGCCTCTTCAGAATTTCGCGTAAATGGGATTTCGATAAGACCCTACAAAAACACTATTGTAGCTGTAAGTCTCAGAAATTTTCTCCACATACTACGGATAGTCCATGTTGACAAGAAATTATTACTTTTCAGTTTTGATGTTTTTCTGTTAAGAAAAAAAATCGCGAATGCGGCATAAAGCTCAATGTTGCTCAAATTTAAGATTTTCTTTCCTCCGCGAGTATAAGCGCCAGAATTCCCAAAGTTTTCAAAAAAATTCCCATATATTTGGTGAACAATTGTGCTGAACGAAATGCCTGAGAGTGGCTTCGAACGTTAACAAGAAATGTTCAACTGATGACATGTCTCTCTAAATGCATTATTTTGAAGATCATTTAAAAAAAAACATCTTCGATTTACTTTAAACTCTTCAGAATTAAAGCCAAGCACGTTTTCTAACTTAATCTGCAAAAACATGTTGCATTATTTTTGTGAGTTCGGAACTACGAAGCACGAAAAATGGCCAAATTGACGTATACTGAGTAACCAGTACACTGAGCGAGCATGGAGCAATAGTTGCCATTATCGTTATTTTTAGGTCGTGAATGTCTTCTGTGGATTGACGGATTGTCAGAAATAAAACAAGAACAGTTGGTTTTGAAGAGGAAATTATTACTGCATTTTTTTTAAGCAAAAAAGTCACAGTTTCACCGCAAGGGTGAAGCAATGAATGCGATAGCAAAAAATTGTAATGTTATACGAAGTGAGGCTGGCAGCTAACTCTTTTTGGATCCGATCTCACGCAACTCTAGAAAACGCTTGTTTAAGAGAATTCTCTTCGCGTTGAGAGCGCAGCACGTGGAAGGGTACACCGGCCCCCCCGCTGTCGGCCGCCGAGAAGGGGAGATAACGCGCGCCCGCGCTCGTAAAATCGAAGGTCCCCCCCCCCCCTCCCCCACTGTCGGCCGCCGAGAAAGGGAGATAACGCGCGCGCCCCCGCTCATAAAATCGAAGGTCGCTCGAGGGACCCCCCCCCCCCCCCTCGCGTTTTTTCACGCTCACGAACGACGGGCGGGGCCGGTTATATATATACATATACATATACGGCAAATGACGCGGACGCCGACGCCAACGCCGACGCCGACGGCGAAAACCAGCGAAGAGTGTCCATATAATTTCTATCGCAATAATAACAAAAACTTCTACATGGGTCCCAGCCACTGAGCAGGCCGCGATAACGAGTCACACTCTTCGCAGGAAACGCTTTCAAAATCTTTCGCGCATGTGCGCCTGCGTACGCCTCATAAAGGAGGTGGCAGGAGGGGATCCACCACTGGATATTTATCGCTTCCCATGGCACGTTGGTAATGTGATAACGCAGACGGTGCGTGTTGGCACAAGCGGCGCTTGTGCAGCCCGACCGCGCTCGCCCGCTGCCTAAAAAAGAAATAACATAAACAAGAAACAGCTCAACTCGCTTAAGAAAGGTCGAAGTAATAAGAGAACGTCGGCTTTCACTTGCGTTCGTCGTCGACAACCCGGCAGTCCTCTGCTGGTCAACGAACGTGAGTACGCGTGCGCGTATTACACTCCTGATATTGATGGCCACGTTGTGGAGCTGAGAGCGAGTGTTTTGCGCTGAGTACCGAAAGAGGCATACGAAGAAGATTGCCTACAAGCGGAACTTTCGATGTGTGAAAGATTTCAATGTTGCCTTAGTAAGGAAACTCATGCCAGAAAAAGCCTCATCCATCAGAGAAAGCGACATTTTGTGCCAGAGCTGTTTCAACCGCTTCAAACAGATCGCCGTAAAGTCTCCAGATGCATCTCAGTCTGACGCAAACTTTGTTCCCGAACAAATTGCTGTTGAAGAGCTAAACGTACTCGTTAAGACAACCGACACCCCTGAAAATTCCGGCGAAAGTGAAAGCACATTGCCGAGTGTCTTACGCCCAGCGTAAGAAAGCGGAGATCGAGGGTGCTATCTCCAGGACAATTTCTGCTGTCCTTACAGTAGCGTACGGCACTACAGAGGAACCTAGTCCTTCAGAGGAAACCTGCAACACGTGTTGCGAGTGGCTGCGCAACCTAAAGCACACGTTCGATACCTGCGAATCATACCATGAACGCTGCCGCCTCCTGACATTGCTCCCTGTGAACCTTTCTCATCAACAGATTCAAGAAATTATTCCATCCGCAACTCGGCACCTCATTCGGAAATCCAGAAAATACAGAGACACTCGTAGGGTGTGGTCAAATCCGGACCTCTACACCAGATCGAAGCTGAAGCCATAAAACATACAGGCAGCAATGAAATACTATACTGAAGATGAGCTCAACTGCACCCAATAAAGCCCAAACAAGAAAGATTTCATTGCAATTAGTTCTAAAGGACAAAAAAAAGTACGTTTCAAAACGGCTGATGACCAGGTTCATTCGGGAAACATTTTGTCTACTTAAAGCGGCTCACCCTGACACAGGTATCGGGCTCACCAAGTTATCCTCCTTGAGGCCGAAATGGGTGTTGTGCATAAGGTTGATTCACCAGGAGCAAGAAACACACAACTGCTTCAGTAACGTTTGTGACTGTCTAACTTGTCTGACGATGACTTGTGACTATGACTCCATGTGCATACAATAGGGGTAAATAAACAGTTCCTTCCGAGAGCTCGACTTGACGACATTTCTAGAAATCTTGCAGTTAGTCCTTACGCCAAAACCAAAACTACGACGGTTGCGCGCACGCAAATGAACAAATTTGCACTTTAAGACAAATCTTTGGTTTTATCTGTCCGTCGAGCACAACCGAAGACATTCAGGACCTAAAAATAAGGATAATAGCCATAAGCGTGCGCAGGGTTCGCCTTCAGGGGGGGGGGGGGGGAGGTTCATCGCAGCGCCCCCCCTCCCTATTAAGTCAATCAAGGGGCAGACTTTACGCCCCCCTATCTTAGGTGATTTGAGGGGGGCGGCAGCCCCCCTTGCCCCCCCTCGTGCGCACGCCTATGATAATAGCAACTATTGCTCCATGCTCGCTCAAGGTTGTGGTTACTCAGTATACGTCAATTTGTCCGCTTTTCGTGCTTCATAGCTGCGACCTCACAAAAATAATGCAACATGTTTTTGCAGAGTAAGTTAGAACAGGTGCTTGGCTTTAATTCTGTAGAGTATAATAAAAATCGAAGATGGTATTTTTTAATGATCTTCAATATATTGCATTTTGCGAGACATGTCCTCAGTTTTACATTTCTGGTTAACGCTTGAAGCCACTCTCAGGTATTTCGTTCAGCAAATTTGTTCACCAAACACATGACAATGTTTTTGAAAACTTTGGGAAGTCTGGCGCTTATACTCGCGGAGGAAAAAAATCTTAAATTTGAGCAACATTGAGCTTTATGCCGAATTCGCGATTTTTTTTCTTAACAGAACAACTTCAAAACTGCAAAGTAATAATTTTTTGTCAACACAGACTATCCGTAGTATATGGAGAAAATTTTTTAGACCTACAGCTACACTAGTGTTTTTGTAGCGTCTCATCGAATTCCCATTTTTGCGAAATTCTAGAGAGGCGGTGGCGGCTCAGTGGCGACGTGTGAATTTTTGTAAAGAAGGTGGAATTTTTTTTCGCGATACCAAAAGTGGTATTGTGGTTCTGGGGGCTTGGAAAACAAAATATATTTTTTTTTTCGGTGAAATTAAAGGGGGTCGGTGGACATGCACCGACGTTGTTACGTGAACACACCCTGCAAGTTCCGTCGGACCTCTCACAATGACGCCACTTTACTGTGTCGCATGTAGTTTGGAGTGGCTTTGACGATAGCATGCCCATTTCGCATAGGAATGGCAGACTCATGCAGATGTGATTCGTGTAACAGTGACGAAATGATAGAACATCTACTGTATCTTTGTTCGCGGGTTCGATCCCGGCCGCGGCCGTCGCACTCTCATCATCATATCGTGGTTTTGGGAGTTAAACACCCGATATTATTATTACTGTGTTTGTGTGATCGCTTTGTGAGCGAACGTAACGTTCTTCGTGCTGCGCCGAACAAACAAGACAACACTCGATTCTCGGAAGAGAAGATCCTTGGGTCGTGTCCCTACATTTCGCAAGCCCTCAAAGCGACGAGGGCTTTGATCCTGTTCATAAAATCGACCGGTCTAAGCGACCGCTTGTAAGTGTGTAATGGACAGGCGCATATGTACGCTGACAGTACTTTTTACCCTCTTTCATTATTTTGATCCCCTCATCCCTTCTCCCCCTGTGGGGTAGCAAACCCGACGCGTCCTGTTGACCTCCCTGAATTTCATTCCTTTTCCTCCTCCTTTTCTTCCACCAGCAGTTGCGAAGTCTGTGGCCTTTAGCTTTGGTCTGTAAACGTGCTGATGTGAGATGCAGGCAGGTTCATTGAACTGACAATAGAACGGTAGGAAGCATGCTTAAAAAATCATGGTCGGTGCTCATGCTTCTTATCCTGAACCTATTTGGTGGATTAAGTAAAAAAAAAAAAGCAGCCGAAATTACATGCTGAGGAGACCGATAAACCCAAAATACGGTGGTACCTAAGAAATATTAATAATGAAACGTCCAAGAAGTTATGCGGGCTCGTGGGACTGCCCGTCACTGTTCCTGCACTCTAAGAAAAAAACCGGCTCGAGGGGGGAGCAACGTCAACTTTAGTCCTCAAACCGTGTCGTTAGTCCACCAGAGGTCCAATTGCGGTGGAGGGCGTGTCGTGCGCAACTTTGGAGGACTAACGGGAGGACGAATGGCTCACTTACTCCCTCGGGACGGGGTTGGAGGGAAGAAAAGACGCTTTTTCTGCAGCCCTTGTTGGGAGCACGGCTCAGCAGCCTTTGAAAAGGAGGGTGCGCCTGACCCTCGGTCAGGTGCACCCAATTGTTCCGAAACTCGCCTTTCTACTTTGTGGGGGCGGTGGTTGCAAGCGGCGGGGTGCTGAGGAGGTAGGAATGCGGCGAATGCATGTTCAAAGGTTCACTGTACTGATCACAAGGCTCGTCGGCGCGCTTACTGTTGCGATCAAGAAAATAACGCGAGAAAAGATTAATTTGTAAGGTGCTAATGCTGCACCGCCGATTATGAAGACTTGAAACTTACTTTTCCAATAAGCTTCAAAACATTTACTGGCGGTGACAATCGTGCAAATGTGACAGATATTGCAGCGCGTATATTGTGTATCCATCCGCGCCGCACTTTCTTCTTCAGAATCGCTCACTGCAGTCACGAGTGCGGTTCGTGTTCGTCACTTGTGATTTTTCTTGCTCTGATTTCGTGGAAAGCGAGTGCCGCTATCTACGCAGACTATCAACGCAGCTGCGAAATCATACTTCGCTGCATGTGCCGCAATTGTGGACGCGCATGCAAGTGTGTTTCTGTGGAACGGCTGGTCAATGGACTCAACACCAGAACTTTCCGGCGAAGAAATGGACACCCCATCTTCGCAGCATCTTTTCTGCAAAGCTTCAAGAATAGACGCCGTCGCCTTGAAGTCTGATCACCCTTTTGTGGATTAGCTGGCTCTGCAAACCTCGTGCCTCTGTTAATTCTCAAGGTAAGTTTTTCATTTTCATCGCCTTGGCACATTGCATTATAAAGAATATGAAAACTGAAAAAGCACTGTGCGCGGCATGTTTTAGCATGTTGTATGAGCGTGTGATTGCGTAATCATTGGGGCTTACATGATTAAGCCGTGCGCTTCTAGCTATTTTATTTTTAAAACAAAAACTTTTTTTTATTTCTTGCAAGTAAAAGCCATCCTAGTTTTTCGAAAGCAGGCGCAGCACCATCTAAATGATGGCATTTCGTAGGAATTAAGATAGGTGTTAATATATTCGTGTTTGCCTTTTTTTTCTGGAACATTTGATAAGAACACCGAGGGTCAGCACAATGAAGAAATCAAAACCGTTGGCGATCTGTATCACTGCTCCTAGCGTGTGCAGTGTCATTCACGTGACTTCTTTTCCCGTGTCCTAATTTGCCGCTTCTCGCCAAGTCTTTACCTTGTTGAAGGTGTTTTCAAGAATTGAAAGGTCATCGCGCAACTAAAAATTCTCGATAGGGAAAGTCTTGAAGTTGGTATACATAATTTCATTCAAGTTTGACAAAGCAAATTAAAATATGATCAGCATTACGGCTTGCAAGTGCTTAACAGAATCCATTGAAAGCAGTTAACGCGTTTTTCTAAGGGCTGGATGCTTCGCCTGTATAGTGAAATAGCCGATAGTTTTGCAGTGCGTTTTTCTCCCTCAGTAGTGCGGCTTCGACTCGCACGTTTGAGGAGATTTTACTTGATTTTACTTTCATAGTTCCAAGTGTGAACGAGATGCCGATCTCGTTTTGAGATCGCAGAGGTAAGCAACGATCCGCAGGGAAACTGCTGTTTCGAAAGATGCGCCAGAAATACGGTCGGCGACTGCATACACCTGTTAAATAGCTAGTAAACAATTGACACTAAGTTGAATTGCTTGTAATTTTTCCTTGACACCCCTCTCCGTATCAACGAAGATGATGTGGGTATTCTTACTAGACTCCGGTACACTTGGGGTCAGGAGGTCTTCTACTGCAACAGCGTATGCTTGGGCATGTTGGTAATTCATGTTTCACTTTTTAGCGCACAAACGAAGAAGGACCAAAAGCGACACGGACACAGCACTGGGCCTTCAACTGGACGACCAAGACCCACCGGTCATTTGACCTGCTGTGCCGCTTCATCAAGGTGAACAGCAGCCAACGGCCAGTACCGCTGGTGCGCGTGGCGCACTGTTTGGGGAAAATAAATGTTTCTAGCCCTGAATTGATTTCTCCAATTTTTCGTTCCCACACACATACACGGATGTAGTGCTGAGTAAAGCGCAGATGACCTAAGCTATCATGCCAGTCTGGCGAGGATGGCCAGGTCATTCACAGGTGAATGATTAGCGTTAGTGAACTCGTTAGCGTTAGTGAACTCGTTAGTCCCTTCAAAAATTGTTCTAATGGATAACAATTTATCCGGAAGGAGTAACATTCGCTCTCCCAGGGATGATTTCTCGGGATCCACAGTTTGTCCTCACGAGAGTAACATTTGCTCTACGAAGGATCATCTGTGATGGTCAACAGTTAGTCCTTACGAGAGTAACATTTGCTCTGTCAGGGACCATTTGCGAAAATCAACTGTTAGTCCTTACAGGAGTAACCATTAGTCCTCACAGGAGCAACCTTTAGTCCCTTTTAAGTTAATCCTTCAAGGACTAACTGTTTATCCTCTTGCAGTTCATCCCCAAAAGGACTATTGGTTGTGGCAAATCAGTTGATCCCCAAAAGGACTAACCTCCCTACCCCTTTTAGTCCTTTTTTTCTTAGAGTGTGTAATGTCGGACTGCGTAGAGCTGCGTCCCACCGTTCTTCAGTATATCCCTTGTAGCTGCATTACGCGAAGCGGCCGAAAGGCTAGGTCTTTCGGTCCCAACGTGGGAGCGGCCCGCTTCGGGCTAGGACACTAGCGCGACCTATTGGACCCTAATAAAGTTCTTTCATTCACCCATCCAAGAAGTTATAAAAAATGAGTCTTTCTGACGGCGCAAATTTTCATTTTAACGAAATTATTTTCCATAAGCTCCATGGAACATCCATGGAACAACGCTTGCTGGAGCATACAATATACATGCTGGCTGCGCGATCTCTTGCATTGAGGCTTTACTCTGGTATGCACCAGTTAGTGACACAAAGAGCCCATTGTTAGAGCATATGCCACATAGCTTGCTCTCAGCGATTGCAAACCTTTCACGCAAGAAGTCGGTTTTGAGATAGCCTACCATGGCGACCATGCGCACTGTGCGCTCACTGTGCATATTCTGTAGCCTAAACAGGTAGCGCCCATAAACAATTCTGTGAATTATTTTTGTCCGAGATAATAAGTGACTGTAAGAAGTTACTTTGTTACGCAAATCTTTGTGAAATGTCCCGTAGGGTTTCGAGTGAGGTCTGTATAAAGCCGACACCCAAACCTATGAACAGTGCGCTGGCGTTATCCTAAACACATCACGCAAGTGAGGTGCGTCCAATAGAGGAAGACTCTTGGCCCCTGAAATTGCTAGAAGCAAAGCTACCACAATTGTTCAGGCCGCGTTCACGGAGATAAGGCAACAAAATAATGCAGCATCCGTCAGTTCTATTGTATATGTGTACAATCTCAACGCCATTGTTTGCTGGTCTATTTTACCACAAATAAGGTTACTTATTTACGCGTCTTTAGACTTCCTCATTGCCTAAGCATGTCGAAAGCTTTTGCTGTAAAGGGTGTGTATGCAATCGCAACTTCCGTTTCGCAGTAGCTGATGTTGTATGTATCATGTAAACCCGCATTTGTACACGCAATATCAATCAATAAACTTGAACTTGAACGTCAAAGATATTCTATCAAAATAAGATCATAGAGCTTATCGCTGTCACATAAAAGAAAGAACCGAAGTCACAAAAATGTGTGAGACACTTTTTTGACATAGGTTTGTATATCGGTTTCTGCCTTTGTCTGTCCCACTCCATGCCTAAATTTAAGCGGCAGTATTGTTCCGAAAAATTCGGCTGTTACATTTGAAGTTGTAGGTTGATATTGTCACGTGGTCGTGACGTTGACCCAAGCAGCAGTTGGTATGTTCAAGATCAAACTGTTTATTAGGCCGAACTTGTGGCCGGTAAACGGAAAGTCAGATTACAGCAATAAGCACTGGCACTGATAGCGGCGAACGGAACGTCGACCGTCGATCAACTGGCAAACGGTGAAGCGCGTCGGCATTTATACGCGTGTCATCGAATATTCCAGTCTTATCACTGGTTGTCGCGAAAGCTCTGGAATAAGCTCGCGTGTTCGCGTCTTGCGCGCAATCTTAACACAACGATCTACAATAATCGCGAAGCTTCTAGAAAAGTGAGGCGCGGTTTGCGCTGAGCATTGCTTACAGTCTTTGTGGGCGTAAACCGAATACAGTACAAGTATAATACAAAACGCGCGTGGCAATGCCCCCCCTCTGAAAAAGCATCGTCCCGATGCTTAAAACAGAACACGGGGGGGAGGGGGGGGTTCATGCAACAATAAATAACAATAATAAAGCAAGAAAATACAATAAACAATAAGCACAAGCAAAGTACAATAATAAAGCAAAAATTACAGTCTTCAGGTTCACTAACGCGCGTAATAGGGCTTGAGGCGCACGACGTGGACGACTTCAGGTCGCGCACGGCGCCGCTGAGAGTTCGTAATGCCGTCAGGGACAACCTCGTAGTCGAGTGCGCCGAGACGTCGAAGTACCCTGTAGGGTCCGAAGTATCGTCGAAGAAGCTTCTCGCTAAGTCCCCGTCGGCGAACTGGCGTCCAGACCCATACACGGTCACCGGGTTGGTATTCCATGTGGCGTCTTCGAAGGTTGTAGCGACGGCTGTCGGTCTTTTGCTGGCTCTGGATGCGCAGACGGGCGAGTTGTCTGGCTTCTTCGGCGCGCTGAAGGTACACGGTGACGTCGACGTTTTCCTCGTCGGAGACATTGGGCAACATGGCGTCGAGCGTCGTTGCCGGGGTCCTTCCGTAGACCAATCCATACGGCGTCATTTGCGTCGTTTCTTGTACCGCCGTGTTGTATGCAAAGGTTACATACGGAAGGATGGCATCCCACGTCTTGTGCTCGACGTCGACGTACATGGCCAGCATATCGGCGATGGTCTTATTTAGACGCTCGGTGAGGCCATTGGTCTGCGGGTGGTAGGCGGTGGTCCGGCGGTGACTTGTTTGGCTGTACCTCAGGATCGCCTGCGTTAGGTCCGCTGTAAAGGCCGTACCTCTGTCGGTAATGAGGACCTCTGGGGCGCCATGACGCAGTACGATGTTCTCGACGAAGAACTTTGCTACCTCGGCTGCACTGCCCTTGGGCAGCGCCTTTGTCTCGGCGTAGCGGGTGAGGTAGTCCGTTGCTACGACGATCCATTTGTTTCCGGAATTCGACGTCGGGAACGGCCCCAGTAAGTCCATGCCGATTTGCTGGAACGGTCGGCGAGGTGGCTTGATGGGTTGCAGAAGTCCGGCTGGCCTAGTGGGTGGTGTCTTCCGTCGTTGACAATCTCGACAGGTCTTCACGTAGTGGGTGACGTCGGCAGCGAGGCGAGGCCAGTAGTACTTTTGTTGTATCCTCGCGAGCGTACGGGAAAATCCAAGGTGTCCAGCCGTCGGGTCGTCATGCAGAGCGTCCAGAACGTCGGGACGTAACGCTGAAGGTACTACGAGGAGGGAGTCGGCCCGGAGTGGCGAGAAGTTTTTCTTTAGGAGAATGCCGTTGCGCAAGAAAAACGACTCCAGTCCTCGTCTGAATACCTTTGGAGCCATGGTGGCCTTGCCCTCGAGGTATTCTATAAGGCCCTTGAGTTCCGGGTCGGCTCGCTGTCGTTCGGCGAAGTCATCGGCGCTTATGGTTCCCAAGAAGCAGTCATCATTAAGGTCGTCCTGTGGCGGCGGGTCGACGGGGGGCGCGAGACAAGCAGTCGGCGTCAGAATGCTTTCGTCCGGACTTGTAAACGACGGTAACGTCGAATTCTTGAAGTCTGAGACTCCATCTTGCGAGACGACCTGAAGGGTCTTTCAAGTTAGCTAGCCAACACAAGGCGTGGTGGTCGCTCACAACTTTGAAGGGCCTACCGTAGAGGTAGGGGCGAAACTTCGACGTAGCCCAGATGATGGCGAGGCACTCTTTTTCTGTTGTTGAATAGTTGGCCTCTGCCTTGGATAGCGACCGGCTAGCATAACTGATAACCCTTTCCAGTCCGTCCGTCTTCTGCACAAGGACGGCGCCGAGTCCCACGCTGCTTGCGTCGGTGTGCACTTCTGTTTCGCCGTGTTCGTCGAAATGCGCAAGTAACGGAGGCATTTGCAGGCGTCGTTTTAGTTCTTGAAATGCTTCCTCTTGCGGTGTTTCCCACTTGAACTCGACGTCGGTTCTGGTAAGGTTAGTGAGTGGCTCGGCGATGCGGGCAAAATTTTTGACGAACCGCCTGTAATAGGCGCACAGGCCGAGAAATCGACGGACGGCCTTCTTGTCGGCGGGTGGCGGGAATGTAGCGATGGCGGCTGTCTTTTGTGGATCGGGGCGTACTCCGGACTTGCTGATCACGTGACCCAAGAACAAGAGCTCCTCGTATGCGAAGCGGCACTTTTCAGGCTTCAAAGTGAGGCCGGAGGTCTTGATTGCTTGAAGTACTGCGTTAAGTCGACGGAGGTGTTCGTCGAAGTTTGAAGCAAACACAATGACGTCGTCCAGGTACACAAGGCAAGTCTGCCACTTCAATCCTGCCAGTACGGTGTCCATAACCCGTTGGAAAGTCGCGGGTGCCGAGCAGAGACCAAAGGGCATGACCTTGAACTCGAAGAGGCCGTCTGGTGTTATAAACGCGGTCTTTTCTCGGTCTCTCTCGTCGACTTCAATTTGCCAATAGCCGGTCTTGAGGTCCATCGACGAAAAGTACCTCGCATTGTGGAGTCGATCGAGGGTGTCGTCTATCCGTGGGAGAGGGTACACGTCCTTCTTCGTTATTTTGTTCAGGCGGCGATAATCGACGCAGAAGCGTAGGGTTCCGTCCTTTTTCTTCACTAACACCACGGGTGACGCCCACGGACTCTTTGAAGGCTGGATGATGTCGTCGCGTAGCATTTCGTCGACTTGTTTCTTTATTGCCTCGCGTTCCCGCGTTGAAACTCTGTACGGGCTCTGACGTAGTGGCCTGGAACTTTCCTCTGTTATGATGCGGTGTTGTGCGACTGGAGTCTGTCGAACTCTGGACGACGACGAAAAGCAATCCTTGTATTGCAGGAGCAGGGTTTTGAGTTGTTCTTGTTTATGCGTCGGAAGGCTCGGATTGATGTCGAAAGTTAGTTGACGAGCTTGGTTCGTCGTAGCGTGTTCGGTAAACTCGGCGAGGGCGAAGGCGTCGCTGGTTTCCACGATGTCTTCGATGTAGGCGACCGTCGTGCCTTTGCTCACGTGCTTGTATTCGTTGCTGAAGTTCGTAAGCATCACTGTTGCTTTCCCTTCACGCAACTCGGCGATGCCTCGTGCGACGCAAATCTGAAGGTTTACAAGCAGGTGTTGATCACCCTCGATGACGCCTTCGAAGTCTGCCGGTTTTTCAGTGCCGACGGAAATGATGACGCTGGAGAGAGGCGGAACGGTGACGTGCTCTTCTATCACGTTCAATGCATGGCTCCATGGCGTCGTCTGGGTAGGCAGCGCTTTTTCTGAGGTTAGTGTTATCGACTGAGACCTTAGGTCGATGACGGCGCCGTGTTTACTTAGGAAGTCCATCCCAAGTATTACTTCCCTGGAGCAGTGCTGTAGGATTAGAAAGCTGGCTGGATAGGTCCGGTTATTGATGGTGACTCTTGCTGTGCAAACACCGGCTGGCGTTATTAGATGACCCCCAGCGGTACGGATTTCAGGGCCTTGCCAAGCAGTCTTCACTTTCTTCAGCTTCGTCGCGAAAGGCCCACTGACGACGGAATAGTCGGCTCCAGTGTCGACGAGAGCGGTGACGTTGTGACCGTCGAATATTACGTCGAGGTCGCTGGTTCGTCGTCGTCCGTTGCGGTTGGGTCGCGGCGTCGGATCACGGCTACGTCGATTTGTTGCGCTGCTTCCTTGTTGCATCGTCACGTCTTCGTCGGTCCGCGACGTTTCGTCGGCAGGGCTTCGTCTGCTCGGCGTCATGTTCTGGTTTCCTCGCGTTGTCGTCGTCGGCGGCCGCGGAGGATCTTCGGCATTTCGTCGTACAGCAACCGCACCTCCATCGGTTGCTGCCCTTAGTTTCCCGGATACGGGCTAGGCGACCGGCCCCGGTTTGGGCCAGTGTACTGCCGGCGGTGCGGTGACATGTAGCGGCCGGGTGACGGCGAGCGGGAAGGTCGTCGTTCTTGCCACTGTGTGCCGGAGAGGTAATCGTCGATGTCGCGAGGCCGTTCTCCTGGCTGCGGACGCGGCGCGTTGACGGCGAATCCGCGTAGCCCCATCTGTCGGTACTGGCATCGGCGGTACGTGTGGCCGGCTTCTCCGCAATGGTAGCAGAGTGGACGGTGGTCGGGGGCTCGCCAGATGTCGGTCTTCCTCGGCGTGTACCGCTGGCCTGCAGGCGGGCGAGATGGCGATGGTGGTGGTGGTGGCGTCTGGCGACGGTAGTGCTGCTGTGCGGCGTCCTGACGGGGGGCGTTGAGAGGGTGCGTAGCGTCGGGCTGCAGCAGCGTAACTCAAGGCCTGCGGCTGGGGCTGCGTTTGTTCGGGAATTCCCAACGCTTGCTGGACTTCGTCACGAATAATGTCGGCGATCGAGTCCACTTGAGGCTGGGTCGAGGGTAAGAGCTTGCGCAGTTCCTCTCGAACGATCGCTCGGATCGTTTCGCGTAGGTCGTCGGCTTTCAGCGCTTGAACATCCGCGTAGCTCGTCGTAGGCAGGCGGCGGTTGTATTGCCTGTTGCGGAGTTCCAGCGCTTTCTCGATGGTAGTGGCCTCCGAAACGAATTCCGAGACCGTCTTCGGGGGGTTGCGCACAAGTCCGGCGAAAAGTTCTTCCTTTACTCCTCTCATGAGGAACCGAACCTTTTTTCCTCGGGCATGTCAGCGTCGGTGTGCCGGAAAAGCCGCGTCATCTCCTCCGTAAAGATCGTGACGCTCTCATTCGGGAGCTGCACTCGTGTGTCCAGTAAGGCGGCGGCCCTTTCCCTTCGGACGACGCTCGCGAACGTCTCCAAGAAAGCGCCACGAAAGAGGTCCCACGTTCGAAGCATGGACTCCCGGTTCTCGAACCACGTCCTCGCGGCGTCTTCGAGGTAGAAGTAGGCGCGTCGCAGTTTTTCGTCCGAGTCCCAGTTGTTCATAGTCGCGACGCGTTCGTACGTCTCCAGCCAGGTCTCGGGGTCCTCACTTGGCGATCCATGGAAAGTCGGTGGCTCTCTCGGTGGCTGGATCACGATCGTTGCTGGGGACACAGCGGCTGTCATTGTCCCTGTCGTCTTCGTCACCGTGGCCTTTGGCTTGTCCGGTAGGAGTCCGTGCTGCGGGGGGAGTCCTTTCAGCCTGCGGCTGGCCCGACTGTCACTGATGGTGTCGGTGTCTTCTTCGCGACGTGGGCTGGGTTCACGGCTTGAGGGGGGCGTTCGGTACATGGGCCGTGAAGCACCTCCACCAGATGTCACGTGGTCGTGACGTTGACCCAAGCAGCAGTTGGTATGTTCAAGATCAAACTGTTTATTAGGCCGAACTTGTGGCCGGTAAACGGAAAGTCAGATTACAGCAATAAGCACTGGCACTGATAGCGGCGAACGGAACGTCGACCGTCGATCAACTGGCAAACGGTGAAGCGCGTCGGCATTTATACGCGTGTCATCGAATATTCCAGTCTTATCACTGGTTGTCGCGAAAGCTCTGGAATAAGCTCGCGTGTTCGCGTCTTGCGCGCAATCTTAACACAACGATCTACAATAATCGCGAAGCTTCTAGAAAAGTGAGGCGCGGTTTGCGCTGAGCATTGCTTACAGTCTTTGTGGGCGTAAACCGAATACAGTACAAGTATAATACAAAACGCGCGTGGCAATATGCTTTAGCATGGTGCTTATTATATACCTTGGTTGTAATCATGAGCTCCATTTCATCGTTAGAGTGACTAAACGTAAGGAACAATCGTATCTAAGCATTTGCTTAGCTCCCTATGTAGTCTGCTACTGGGAATAGATGGACAATTCATTAAATAGTTTCACGGATCTACTTTCACTTCTTACAGGTCGTGTCGTTTGGATTGATCAAGCTGCTGCTCATTACTGATTCGGGAACACGTGTATCGTAGACTGAGTTTTATACATGGTCATACAGTTTTTTTGTTGTTGTTGTTGTGGTTTGCTGATGCAGCCAAGGCTATGTGGTCTCGCGTCAACTGAACACGACGTTGCACGATCGAGCCCAGCGGTAGCCACCGCATTAAAAATGGACCTGATAACAGAGGCCCTCGCTGACTGTGGAAAGCATGTTCGTCAAAAAATTCATGTCATCAATTACCAGCCCATAAACAGCGCTAACAAACGGGACGAAGAAAGGACACAAACTGCGGCGCTGAATAAAAACCAAAATTGTCATTTTGGTTGTTAGTCCACGCCGTGGTTCGTGTCCCGTCTTAGGGCTGCTCTCCTACTGGTAATGATGAACCAGATAGCCCAAATGTGAACCATGTTCCATGTCATTAAATTTCACCATACTCAGACCAGAGCTTTCGCCTGTAAGACTACAGAATTTATTAACCCGTTCTCGTAAAGGCTTGCGTAAGAAAGTGAAATCTTACATTAATTAACTCAGTGGGAACTAACATGTCGCATTAAATTTTCAATAAGCGAGCGCTGTTTACATGAGCGGCGATCAGCGCTAAAATGTTTCTAATTATGCTAAACTATTCAAAAATAAATATTGTCGCGCCAAACCTGCTTACTGCATCTGACTGTGGGCTTCGAAGATACAGCACCGACGACTGTTATCAGCGTGATTCGAATCTAGGAATTTAATGAATTAGATAAATTGCGTAATTATCATTAACTGCAATGTCGTACGAAATATTACAAGGACTGGCAGCAACGACGGGGACACAACGCTTCCCGATAGCAATAAACAAGGCTGTACGAAAGCAATGACAGAATTGTCACTCCTAATTCGTCACTTTCGCTTTGCTCGTGTTATAGCCACTCTACGGGTCAATGAAGCGGACGGGAGGACAACCACTACTGTAGCTCAATTGGTAGTGCATAGCACTCTGTTGTAGGTTTGATACTTATCGGCAACAAGCTGTGTTTTCGTCCACTTTACTTTTTTTTTTTACATTTATATCATAATTATTACAGCGAGTTAAATGGACAACAAAATAAGGTCAATAACTTGCGTCTTACAAGAAAAAAAAAGCCCTTGATCCATTGCTCTTTCTAAGCAAGATTACGGAACACTTACCGGCTGCAGAGACTGACGTGTGAGCCAAAAGCAGGACCAGAGACAACGCCAGTACGAGCCGGCTGAGAAACGACGACATCGTAACCAGCGACCACGCTCGATCGGGCACCATCGTCGACGAGCCCCGTCAGGCTGCTGAAGCGGCAGCAGCCAACAGTACGAGGAGCACGCAGAGGTGTCTGATACGAGAAAGAGAGTCTACTGCGAGTAACGCGGATCTCTCAGATATCTCACGGGAATCATCGTGTGGGCGTTACTTGCCTGAACGCGATACCCGTGCTTGCACACAGGTTGAGGAGGGATAGAGGAAGGGGGGGGGGGGGGGTGGACGTGAAAGAGATAGCGCGGGAAGATAAGATCAATCCACCGGAACAATGGACAGCGTTCTTCAAGCCTCATATCACCGGGGTCGTTCGTATCGCAGTTGCCTAATTGTCGACCAGCATGTGTAGCCTAAGCCTGCGCGTGCGAGACGTAACGTCGTTTAGCGGGGTCCCAACAATTTACACCAACCTCGATTAACTTTTTATTACTCTAACCTCTTCGTTTGTGATTTAACTTACGTCTTCACTAGTTTTTCTCTCGAACTATTACTGATTGCAATTTTCTTTTTCATTGTGTATTCTGGCAATGTTAAAAGTTCGATTCATGGAGGTACGCTCTCTAGAGATGCAACGATTAATCAACGAATGTTCACCTGTGTGCTTCGAAAGAAGCGTTACTTTATTTTGATTTTGTACTTGTTGTTGTACTATAAATGTACCCATAAGCGGACAGATAGCAAGGAAGAGCCCTTTAAACTACCTGGACAAGCCCTCAATCATAACAAGGTCCTTACAGCAGTGACGGGTATGGTGTCGTCGTTGTTCATTTTGATAACAAATAACAATGAATAATGATTGCCACAGATGTCACCAGCAAGGTAGTATGTTTCATTAGTCTCTTAAATGTATAAGCTATATTCCTGCATGTTTCCGTAGTAAGCGACAGAATCGCAAGCTACGACTTTACGTAGCTTTATGGACTGTGGTTTCCGCACTCTGTCCCTGCGCCGCCGCCAGGAGTATTCAAGCTACAGCCCATTTGTAAGCTCCTTCTTCAAATTGGAACTCCACTTCGATAACTGCTGCCGCCCTAAATCATCAAAGGCCGTCACCTGTGGGATGGTGCATTTGCAGCCGCCACAAAAGAGATAGGAATCTGGTTGAGTTTTGATTCGCCAAGATGGCGTGGATGTTTCGAGCCTACATTAAGAAAGACAAGGTGAACACGGGTGACACGCAAGCAAATATGTGCCATTCAATTGTGAATTGCCCGTATAATGCCTCGTTAGGTTAGGCAAGATGGCTTTGTCTTCTTTCATGTTTCGAGGAATTGCATGAAGCATGAAGCATGATATCAGTTTCGACGTGCACGTTCACCACCGGCCGGCCTTCACATGCCGTATTGGCCACCATTGTACACAAGCCGCCGAAATTGCATAAACGGAATCCAGGGGAGATATCATCGGCTCCGCAACTGATTAGAGCTCGGACAAGCTCAATGATATCGACGGATAAACGTACCAACTGAACGTTCAGAGGGAGGGGATCTGACTTTGTGGAGCCTTGATGGATTCTGCAAACGTTGATGGTTGTTGCATCAGGCTAAGAAAACTTGCTCCAGCACGAGAAGCCACGCTTCGTTGACGGAAACGATGTCTCGCAGATTAAGAAACCTGCGTAAAGCAGGTTCGAGAAATCCCTTCTTAAAAAGGATTTTGGAAAGACCGCCAATAGCTCTTAAAAGTACTCATATAATCCCTCTACATTGCGGTTTTAAATGTTCGTTCACTTTACCCATTTACAACATGATTGCACCACACACCTATGCTACAGCTTTTTATTTATTTTTTTCATTCCCTTCTTCCAACCAGTATCTATTTATTTGCTTTCTTTCTGCCGTCCAACCGGCGGCCTGCGGGGTTTACCTTGAGCTATAAACCCGAACACAGCGAATTCCATGCGTAGCGCCATATTTCCATCCCGTCACCTATCGCAAACACGATGAAGCAACATCCTTGGACTGCCATGCCAGCAAACTCTACACAAAGGAAACGCGAAACTTCCGAAACGGTCCCATGGAGAGCGTGTTTCGCGTTTTTTCCAGCGTGAAAATTTTCGCTGTTTTTATTGGAGCATCAAGAACATCTCGCTCATGCGAGCCCACAGTGTATGCAGTACCTGCTGAGCAAGCTGCGGAAGCAACCTGGTCAGGTACGTACGCAGTTACATTTGTAAAAAAACATCCTCGCTGTTGCACGCGTGAGTCCTAATTGCAGTGTCGCTCGCGAAATAGGGAAACGATGTTTTCTTGCCGCACATTTCAAGTTGCGCACAACATTTTGCGAAAACTCATCATTACGCCTTATAATTACTGTACGCATTGCGGGTAGTTTCGCGGAACGTAATTTTACAGCGAAAGCTGTTATGAGATCACAACAAGGGCCGTTTTCGCGCCGTAGTTGTCCGCCGCCGCCGCCCGTAACCACTATCGCGTGAAATAAGAAAAAAAAACTGAATCAAAAATACCTTTCACAGAATGGGAATCGATCCCGGGCTCTCTGCGTGGCAACCCAGCACTCTACCACTGAGCTGCGCCGGTGCTTGAAACCGCGTTGCAAACTGACCCTATGCAGGCTTCATGTCGGGTAAGGAATCGCGTTGGCATGTGTTGTAAAGTGTTTTGAAATAGTAAAGTAACAACCAGGCATCACACAATGCGAATAGCGTAACGAGTGGGTCGTTCGATGCTCCAACCCATTACAAAAACCTCAGGCATAATTCTTCATCATCTTCAGCCCCAGCATCAATAAAGTGCACCAAATGCGTTACAAGTGTGTAGCGGGTACCACGCTTTTCCGAAGAATGATGAATAATGGCACAGTGGACGCTTACCCACTGCACAAAAATTATGATGATTTATGGCGTAGTGGGTACCATGCAAGTGTGCTTGTAGTAGTTGCCCGAAGAGTGTTTAAAAAAGGCTCTAGAAAGGCCGTTCTTCCCGCTTTCGCTGTGACTGTGCTGCGCGTTCCGCGCAGGCATGGCGTTTTCTGTTTTTTTTTATTTTCACGAGTGCTCTTACAATAATGCGTCTTGCTCACAAAAGCGTGCTATCAGAGAGTATCACCTGTAGTATCGTTCATCGACATCCTTTGGAAGCTATCTGCGTGATTTTAATCCTGTAACAATTATGATTTACAAGAGCATTTGTGCTACTCTTTGTTATGTCGATATTGAAATGGGCGGAATCCCGCGGTCTTTCGTTGAATGGGTGCTGTGTAAATATGCTAAAAATTTCGCTGTTGGAGCTACACCACTACGCCTGCGTCCGCGACGTAAAGGAAAATGGCGGCAGTACTGTTTACTTACGTATCAATATATGCATTCTGTGCTGCTGCATGCCTTGTGGCCAAATAAATTTGGCGACATCAATCACTGGAAGGAAGGCGCGGAGTTTTGGCCAGCTGTTCAGGAACACCGTGCCATTAACTACCATTTGAAGACGAAAGCTTGTAATCTTGGAGGCGTGGATGCCATCCAAAGCCCTAAAGCTTAATACTACATTGAAAGTGGCAAAGCATGCTGCTTGCTTGAGCTTGAAAGCACCACCTTGCACACATTTTCAAAAAGGAAACGCTGAGAGGTATTAAGTGCACCACTACGCAAAGCTTCCGTCTGCCTTCAACCCAGCTGCGTGTCACGCAAATCGGGTTCGTAAAATGGAATAGGTGGACATCGTGCTAGAATACATGAAGTTACTGTACTTACTCGCGCATTTTCGCTGGGCTCCTAGTTTTTCTGTTTGAATAATTATTATCCACTCGCAGCGAAGCTGAAAAGACCGCACTGGCTTGATTCCAGGAGAGCTTCGTGATCGTCGCAGACACCACTAAGTAACAT
>JALIZH010014021.1:0-19999 GCA_030522465.1 Rhipicephalus appendiculatus | reverse complement strand
AAGGTTGTGTCAAACAGAGAAACGAGCATTCAAAGTTCCTTTGTTTTATTTATGACTCACGAAGCGTGGCTTTTTGGTAGTTGATACCCAATACTTGGCCCGGAATGGCAGCAGGAATGAGTAAGTAGGAAAAGGAAATTAGACTGCGAAGTAGACAAAGAATAGGGAAATACACCTAAGAACCAATTCATTTCCCAAGAAGAATGCTTTCATAGAGACAGCGCATGCGCGAATCCACAGCGAATCACTCGAAGGCAAACTATCAACCTACACACGACCTTCTCTATCTGGAAAACTATCTTAGCTAATCAAGATACCAGAGGCTGCGCCGACGCATTTGTCGGGCTGGGTTAGGGGCTTCGACAATCTCACGTTACTCGTACGTCCTAGTTGTATATGGTCGGCCTATCACCCTTCCTGTTCGTTGGCCTCAAACCTACTTCCAATATTTTTGTGTGTTTAGAGAAATTTATTAACACAGACTATGGACATCAATAACATTTCTACCCCAGAACAGAACATGCACAGACGCGCAAAAAATTTCCACGTTTTTACGGCTTTCATTCCATGACAACGCTTAAAAATGCGCCGGCTTTATCTATATATTCATGAGTCAACCTTATCATTATCTCACGTTTTCCTTTAGTTTCTGTACACTGTACATGCGTTATAAGGGCACAAAAATGATAACAGGGTGAAATATAACCACAAGGTTGACTTGTGAATACCGGCCTTTGTTTATCAAACGCACTAAAGGCACAAATTCAATAAGGGAAACGCGAGACAAGGATAAGTTTGGTTTGCGACTACGGGCCTAAGTAAAGGCGTATCCGCCGATAAGGTTTTCATGGGCTTCGACGTTTTTTCGCTCTGCTCCGTAAAAGGAGAGACTAACGACCACGCAACAGATTTGGCAATCAACGTTTGCAATTTCCGGATAAAGGCATTAGGCTCTTCCGCTGCCGTGCTTACGAAACCATCTCGTGAATCAGGCGTTTCTTCTAATCACTAACCGCAAAAGTGCGAAAGAACGAAGATGTGCAGGTCAGCCTTCAAATCCTTCGTGTTGTCGTTGCTGGTGGCTTTAGTGTTGGCAGTGATGGTAAAAGCGAACGTTTATAGATGGAGTCGGTGCGTGTAGGGCGTGCAGAAGTGTGCTTTGTTAGTGGTTATTCTTGCTTTAGGTACTTGGAAGGGATGGTTTCACGGCAGACACCCTTAAGGTAACCTACCACCCCGCTCACCTGCACTTATATTCAAGAAAGAACATGGTAACGAAATAGACATAGAAATACAGAAGAAAGGAGGTACCAGGAAGGTTAATCACTTTCAACTTGACGTTTTACGATCCTTTATAAGACTGATTAAACATCGTTTGAAAGTACGAACAGGCAGCAGTACAAGAGCAACAGGACATTATAAAATGATACATTAATGTCCAAATGTCGCGCAAGCGTAGAAACAGTGAGAATGCAGTGTGACAACAACGCTCGATTACTTCATGCTGACTCGATGGTGAGACGCAAACAGCCATGTCATTCGCGAGCGCGAACTAAGCGCTTGTCTGATGCCCCGCTCCGCCATTTCAGTTGGACACATCACTGTGAAATGGGTCCTAACAAGATTAACTGCTGGGGTATTACGCCCTAAACTGCGATATGACTATCAGATACGCCGTATTGGACGGCTTTGGAAATTTCGATCACTTGAGGTTCCCTAACATGCACGCACATCTAGGCACACGGGCCTCTAGTACTTAGCCTCCATGGAAATGCGGCCCGGATTCGATCCTGTGACCTTCGGGTCAGCGGTCAAGCACCATAACCACTGGACCACCGCGGCGGGTGGGCCGTAACGCTCTACGTGGTGGAAAGATTGCCATCGTCAATTTCAATAATCGACAGAGATGTACCGGGTGACACGGCAATTCACTTACATGGATGTTCATCATGGATGGTCTCTGCAGGAATGGCTATCTACAAACGGAGGAAGCAGTGCAGCACAAGTGCGTAACATTTCGCTTGCTGGTCATACGCGCTCGTAAAGGATAAGACAGTTCCCGCCAAAAGGCGGTGCACACAGCGAAGAAACACGCATGGCAAGCCCCGATTTAAAACTGAATGTTTATCCTCGGCTTTTCACAACGAGACAGCGTAATATATAAAAGGAAAAGGCGATGGGAAAGGAACCGCTACGAGGATCAAGAAAAGTCACGTGATACGAAACTCGAGACAGCAAAGCTATTCAGCTCAAAGCTAGTTTATACAGAATCAAACAAGTCGAATCCCAATGCACTTGCGGGGCAATTAGTAGTATTTTATTTTACAGTGAAGCTGCTTGTTGGTAGGATACGGAAAAAATTTTTCCCGAGATGTTTACCAAAAAAAGAAAAAAACGCACAATCCGCGCGTGTGCTATCGTGGAGCGACGTCTTTTCCGATTACAATGCGTGTCGTGCTTTTTGCGCTTGGCCAGCGGTCAGAGCGTCGGTTCGTCCACGTAATCAACGGGATGAGCCCCCACGAGAGTATGATAAGAACAGAACGGAATAACACTGATCCGAGATGTCAACCCTGACCAGTCCTTCGTTGACGGCGGGTGAATTATTCTTTCTTGACATAGCGCGGGCTGGACGGCTAGTCGGCGCATGTATTCAAATAAGGAAATACGCAAAATAGGCAACCAAAGGAAAAGAGACGCATGTGTTTGTCCATGTGGCGTCTCTTTGCTTGGTGTGGTTTCCATTTTGCGCATTGGCCTTCTGGCCTCTTGACATAGTGATTTCCCTAGCCACATTATCCTAGCGCCTTGGACTCGGGGTGGGTAAGACCCGTGCCGCTGGCTTCGAGGAGGAAGAACGCGTCTTCAAGGAACGCCGGCGCGCTGAACCGTCGTGCATGACGCCGTGCTTAACACCATGCCAGTCTTGTGTCGCTCAGAAACGTAGACTGACGTTCTGGGGCAAGTGAATGGACCCACGGGAGTGACCAAAGAGAGTATGTAGTTCCATGCGGGTGGGCTCGCCATCCATGCATAGACTGAGTGCGTGAGTGACGCTTCGTACGATATTCCATTCGTAAATGATGCCCCAATTTCGGACGGCGGGAACGTTTATGCGTTGGGCAAGACGATGACACAGTAGTGACTGTGGTGTACATTCTCCCGCAACCTCAGAATGACAAACCCAAGACTTTCTGAATGGCAGGTCTGGTTGGGTGTCTCTCGACAGCTCATCCGTCGTCGTCGTGGGGGACTTGAACGTTGACAACAGCAGACCCGGCGGAATTAGGATATCATGGTTGATGTCGGAACGTTTCGGCTTGTGAAGTGCATGTACCAACAACAACAACGCGCAACAGATCGTGAAATAACCTAACATTTGACAACCTAACAAATGACCTAACATTTGGCAATTGATGTGCAACGAAATACATATTACCGTAGCGACTATAAGGATCCGGGATTTAACTTCCTAGAATCGCGGTATGATTACGAGGGACGCCTTAGTTGAGGACCCCGGAAATTTCAACCACCTGGGGTTCTTTAACGCGCACCTCAATCCAAGTACACGAATCTGAAACATTTCCGCCTCCATCGCAAGTGCTCCATCGAAACTCCATCCCGCGACCTTCGGGTCAGCAATCGAGCGCCATAACTACTAGATCACAGTGGCGGGGTGATAAGACAAAGACCAATATGGTGACTACGTGAAGGGAATTAAAAACACAAGACAAAAATAAACAACGAAGTTATGTGTTGTGTCTTCTCAACCAATTTAAAATAGCCACCAAAACAAAAACAAAAAAAATTACACTACCTCCCGCTAAATGGAACCATGTGTAGATGCGAAGCAGCGGGCGCTAACGCTTACACTGGCGGCGGCGTTGACGCTGGCGCTCATCGCGGCGTTGCGAAGGAGAGAAACCTGGGGAGGCGCAAAGCACGCAGTGATGGACCGGTGTTTCCTACTGGAACATGCCAATCGCTGCTAATGGGCAATGATAGACAGAAGACTCCGATTGGACACACAGACCCGCAGTTCATTTTTAGTTTACGCGCACGCTGCGAATTTTCATTGTTCAACAACGCACAGGAGAAATCTCCCACCGGCACACCTTACAGGTCAAGATCCAGGGCCTATATAGACTATTTTCCGCAGCGGCGCACGGGCGCTGCCATGTTTGATCACGTGACCGTAACTGGCCTTCCCCAGCCAGTTGCACCGGCCAACGCTTTGCTGTGGGCCAGCGAAACGGCCGTGGCCGTAAGCGCCAGCAGCTGGGGTTAGAAGCCAACATGGCAGCACCCATGCAGACGCGACCGCCCGCTTCGATCCGAACTCGCGCTTGCTACTCGCCCACTGCGTTCACAGCAATAAATAAATGGTGAAATCAGATATCGCTCAGTGTCATTTCACGCTGGGGACAAAGCATCAGGTATGTTCTGTCTTTATTATCGAGATTAGCTGTGTTTATTTAGCCATGTCTGCTAAGCCTTGTCTCCGAGAGTTTGAGAATGAATCTTGAAAACGCTGCAAAATGCCGACGAATACATTGCTCTGAAAGCTTCAGGACGTAAATATAAAGCAAATAAATGCGTAGGTTACGCACTTACGGGCCAGACAGCGCAGAACGACGACGTGATAAATTCGAGGCGGAAGGGAACTGCATTCACAGGTGTCGCCATGTTGACTTTTCCGGTGCTGCCGTCTGCTCGCTTTTACTCGCGTGCGAGCAGACGCTACGGGGACGCCGAGCAGACGACGCGACGCGGATGCAGACATGTTGAGCAGCGCTACCAAAGGCCAAGGCATTGAGACGGCCGCGGTAGGAGACGGCCACGGTGCAGTGGTGGCGCCATCTAGTTTTCATTAACAAACCGGCTGCGGAAAATCGTCTATATACGGGGTGGCCCAGTGAACGGTTGTGCAGCGCGAGCAGTCGGTTTTTTCAATCAAGAAACTCGCTAGCAGACGCTGCCCTTCGTCGGCGTTGCGAGGCGAGATAGGAGGAGGGGACGCGCATGCGCAGTGGGGGTGTGGACGCCGCGAGGAGGGATGCCCAGAGGAGAGAGGGGGGAGCGTAGGAGAGGATGTGTGAGGAGAGGGTTTGCCCATGCACAGTAAGGGTGGTCAGGTCGCACACCACCCACGGATTGAACTCCGCCATAAGCTGCTTCGCATCTAAATATACGGCAGATCCCACGCCTATCGGAATCAAGTTCAAGCGAAGTAGTCAGGCAGCAGCAGCAGCAGCCTATGCCTAGTTTTTCGCTTCGCTTCAAGCTCTGCGAGGTGGTTCGACGCCTTCGTGTAAATTGACTGGTCGTACTCATATGGTAAAGGGCAGCTCACGGTCCGAAATAACGTCGGCAGTCACGTTAGAGTAGACACGTCAGTTTCACCTCCACGCAGTGCACGCTACGGGGCGATAATGCGTTCACGATACGCAGTAGTCGTAGGCGTATACGGGCTATACGCTTGAGGAGTTATAGAAATGTTACGTTTGTTACATTGACATTAAGGCCGATAGCCAAACTGCCACCCCATTTAGCGTTGTGCTGTAATGACGCTGGTGTGGGGCCTTTCTCCGAAACAGTTTGAAGCACTGGCGTCGCTCTGCGGTGGAATACTTGGGTACCACGCAGAATGCCTGGGTTTGACACTGGCTCGAGCCGTGATTCTTATTATTTGCTGCCATCGGAATAGTGAACCCATCGGCAGCACGGCTGACCGTGCATAGGCGTGCGCAGGGTTCCCCTTCGGGGGGGGGTTCATCGCAGCGCCCCCCCCCCCCTCCCTATTAATACAATGTATGGCACAGACTATGCGGCCCCCTCTCTTAGGTGACTAGGGGGGGGGGGCACCCCCTCTGCCCCCCCTCGTGCGCACGCCTATGCCCACCACAGTATTTTCTGTATTGAATTTTCACTTTGTGGAAAGGCTCTTAAAAAAGTTTTTGTTTTTGATTATAGTAGCGCAAGGGTTGCGTACACGTGGTTCACTTCTTCGGGGAGCATGTCACGGCGTGTCACCTCCTATACTTCTCTATTTCGCCGGCATCTGCAGTAAGCAGAAAAACACTAATACCTAGTAGATAGAAAGTTAGGAACAGTCTCGTCGGAAGTTTTGAAAGCCCATCTTCAACTTTCCCAGTGGATCCTTTTGTCCATGTTCGTAGATTGAAAGGTTCAGTAAACAATGTTCCCTAATGTAGCAATTACGCAGAACACAAAAAAAATGGGCGATTTACTCCGTGCAATTATCAGGAACATGGATTTGGTCATTAAGTCATAGAGTGCGTTGGCCTGTTTTTAAACTCTGGTTAGAGTTAGCTGGGACATCCTGTATATGTGGACCACGGTGTTAGAATTCTAACACCGTGATGTGGACATCAAGCGCTGCCTTGAGGAGTCCAACAGGAATGCGAAGGAAACAGGATAAGGTCCACTTAGCTTTAATTACCTGGAATACAGGGGTGCCTCAGGTTAGGCAATGTCGCATTTTGAGTTTCATGAGAGTGACTTGTGCACGCAAGAGATAGTAGGGATCACAGCTATGATAATTGCTAAATAATAAATGAAGGAGCTTTCCCCTAAATGTACTTATCTAATAATAGTTGGGGTTCTAAGTCCTAAAATATCGACAAATGCACTTATTTAAATAGAAATTTAGTTACTTCAATATTACTACAATACCTGCCGGTGAACATCAACATTTGGCCAGAATACAGACGTGCTACGTTTGTTTGATTCAATCGCTCCGTTTTCTTTCAATTTTCTGCGTACTTCTTTTCAAATATCTTCAGTTGGAAAAACTCCTCTGGTCATTTAATGTGTCCCGGCGTTTCCAGTAACCGCATAGACATTGAGCTAGCGCTTCAGGCGCGAATGATAATAACTACTTACATCAAATGGTTTATGAACATCAGCAACAACAGCACCACCACCACCACCACCAACAAAAAAGTTCAGCCATGCATCCCCGGCTGTCCCCCTACACTTTAATTTTTAAGAAAAACGCCTAACGCGGAAAAAACGCACGCGACCTAATTTCCCTGTCATCCGTAAGCAAAAACTTCCAAGGCCGAGGAAATCTAATCCGAGGGCAACTTGCCTTCTCGAGGCACAACAAATTAAAACTTCCGCGTCTCCCATGGGGCATTCTTCTTTTTTCTTTCTTTTCCGTTGAGCGGAGAACTGCACGTTTTCATGCATAATACTGGTAATCTCTCTGCGAGCGTAGTGCCTTGTTTTAGCGAAGCCGATCGGCTGTGGGCGTACTTGCGGAAGCCTTGTGAATGGGTAGAAGGTACCCGGTAAACCACGTGACTGGCTCACGCCAACGGCCCTGTCAAATCGAGCTGCCGCCGCTGGCCTAGGCGCAAGGCGCGTCCGCGTTCGGGACGCGATGGTACGTGAAGAAGGGAGCGCCCTTAAACTTGAGGAGCTGTCGATCAAACCCATGGGCGTGCTTGGTCTTCTCCTTTAGGAGGCCGGGGGGGGGTGGGGGGGGAGGTGGGCAAAGTTTCACTACCCCGTTTTATCGGCTCTTGCTAAAAGCGTCTAAAAAAAGGTTCTTTCGATCAGTTCTGAGTGTAAAGACGAAGTTCTATAGAAAGTGGAGTAACCCCTCTCCCTACACCTCTGCTCTTGTGGGCATGTCTATCGAACGCCTGTGGTGAAGCCAGGGGGTCGTGGAGTAAGGAGTGGTTTAAGATCTGCACATGGTGATTGTGGCTGATCGCTCCAGAGGTGTCATATTGGCAGCGGAGGGTTGCGTCTCTTGGATTTAGATGACATACCAGCGTTGTGCTCTGCACCGCTCTACATACAGTAAGCGAAACAGCGTGAAAAAACGAGGGCACGGAAAAAGAGACGGAACCGAGCGCTGATATAAATCAGCTCTTGGTCCCGTCTGTTTTTTTTCTGTGTCCTCGTTTTTCGCACTGTTTCGCTCCGATGAAGCCTTACCAACAAGTTCAAACCCCTTCCCCTTTTTAAAATACAGTATGCGCATGCGCCAGCACACGCACGCACGCATACTGAGGTTCCCGTAGAACTCTTGAAATCAAAGACTGATACGCTTGCTTTATTGAATTTGCTTGTTCGGTAACGAAGATATCTCGAGCTTTACGTCCGCAATTTCGGTTACCAGGATCCACAATTATCCAAAAAGTAAGAACACGCTGATATCATACATGTATGATATGTGTAGCTCATTTAATGGGTCTCCCTAATGAAAAAGCTTTTTCTGGATTGCGATTTATCTGCTAGGAAACTTTTCCAACTCACTCACTCACTCACCACTCACTCACTCACTCACTCACTCACTCACTCACTCACTCACTCACTCACTCACTCACTCACTCACTCACTCACTCACTCACTCACTCACTCACTCACTCACTCACTCACTCTCACTCACTCACTCACTCACTCACTCACTCACTCACTCACTCACTCACTCACTCACTCACTCACTCACTCACTCACTCTCACAACAGCGTCCAGACATGAAGTCCTCCAGACCTAAGGAGGGCTCCCTGGCTCCCTCCATAATGTTGGAATTCAGGAACAGCAAATTACGTAAACTGTCAACGCTGATCAAATACGATAGTATAAAAGTAGGGGTGTGCGAATAGTTAATTTTAGAACCGTATCGAATACGAATATAAATCGAATACTGTTCGAATAGCTTTCGAATAGTAAAGCAACCATTGTCAATGTAGCCCAAGACTGGTAAGGTAAGAATTCTCAAAGCAGCCCAAGAATCCTACAACATTTTATTTGTAACGAAAAACTTGGAGGACACCTGAGCTGCGCCTTCGACTGTAGAACGTGATAGCGTAATCGGTGCCCATGCGCATCGCCCTCTCAATTACTATCCTTGCTTCGGTTCTCGGTGCATGCCTGAACCATGCCGTAAGGAAACGAATGACTGTAAGCGTAACAATGGCCGTTTCAAACTATCCCAGAATGCCTACTGCAAGTAGAGTTGTTAAGTGCCCACAACGCCTTAATTGTTCCTTTTGCGTATCAGCGAAGGGCCCGCTACGCGTCCGGAAGGCAACAGGCAAACCGACGCAGTTGCTTCCATTGTTGATGTTTTTGCAGCTGATGATAAATATGTCTGAGCGCTTTGTAATGGGTGGGCCTTTAAAACACCCACTCGTAGCGCAATTCATATGTGTTGACACTGGGCGTGATTCAACGCTTCTGCCACACAATATTGCATGCGTTAAGGAGACTCCTTCCACTACATGACACTCAGATAGTGTTTTTTTTCTAAAGAGCTTCCATATTTTACAGCGCGAGAAGACACCACAGAAAGGAAGGCCAACTCGCCCAACATATCGCCTTGTGGAGTTTCTAAAGAGGTTTCAAGCAATACCGAAGCTCCTTGGTAGAACACCTGCCTCTTACTCAAACCCGAAGTTTTTTATTTATTTGATTAGTAGAGGCCGGATTTATAGGCACTAAAAAATCGGGTTTTAGGCGCCAAAAATAGGCAGGCAAAACACAGTTTTAGGCCCCCAAAATCGTAATTATAGGCACAATAAATTTTTACAAAAATTCAAATTTTCGAAAACACGTGCATGACCTGTGTCTACGACAGGAAAGCAAAAAAAATGTTGTAGTTTATGATGGCACAAAGGCACCAATTGTTTAGCATAGCCTTTCAATTGTCCTTTTTCCCGCACGGTTTGCAGAACATGGTCCCTCCTTTTATTGTCCAGCACGGTGAGTGAAGTGTCCACCGTCGAATATACACGCTCCTTAGTCTCTTTCTTTTCGGCATGGCTGAGAAGGGCAGCACAGGAGTAAACAGCCAGACCGCTAAAAGGCCAGAATGGTCTTCTAGCCTCGTATTAACCGGGTCTAATCGCACAGGGTCAATTTCTCCTCTGTCTGTAAGCACCTTAAAGGGCCCCCTCACCGGGTTTGAAAATTTAGAACAGGCACGAGAAATGCATGCACTGGGCGCTCACGAACTCGTCTGCCAAGATTTACAACGCTACGCGCCCCGGAAAGAGGTGAAACGTCAGACTGAACGCCGCTTGCCCTTAATCTCACGGGCGCACGCTCCAACATGGTGGAGGTGACTTACAACAAGGAATGGTCCTTTGTACGTCACGGTAGTACGCGAGACTGCGAGAATTTTCGAAGCGACATGTGTAATTTGTGCAATTTGTTGCTTGAATAGAAGAATAAAAGTATAGAAATATTAAAACGTACAAACGGAATCTGTGCGCTTTTTTATTTATTATTATTTTTACTTCTAATCAAGCGAGATGCGAGACTCAGCTTCCTCCATTTCATTTGCGTTCATGTTCTCGCCTTTCCGGCGTCGTGCCGGCGCCAGCCCTGACAACGCTTGGCGTGTTTTTTGTGCATCGTCCGTCAGTTCCAGCGGCGCGACGCTGTGTGTCGTTGTAACGATACATGATCCATGCCAGCCTCTCCAAACGTGCGCGCATTGAGGGATTCATCCCACAGAAACAGGCAGTACACTACTGAGAACGCCGAAATGACACAACACCGCTTACGTGCACGACCTGGCTTGGGCATGTCATGCAAATGTAACCTTGCGTGCGCATGACGTGTTGACGCGTCTGCGTCGTGTGATCTTCAGGCTCCGAGTTGCTCCGGTACCGAAGAGGGCAGGGAAGTAATTTGGCTTGCGAAGTCTACACGAGGCGAGTGGCAAAGATTTCAAGCTCACCTCCTCGCATCATGCTTTCGCAGCTCATAATCAACCAATTAAAAAAATATTGTTGTACAAAGCTCTTGATTGGGCACGCAACGACTTCCAGTGCCTAAGATTTCTGATGTGACCTGGTGAAGCGCCCTTTAAGAAGTAAATTACAACCAAAACAAAAACCACGTGGACATCTGATTGTTCTTTACCAACTCCACGGTTTCGCATTCGTTCTCCATCTTCCTGCGGCTCCACAGAGGCACCTCCTGTTCCTCCCCCCCCCCCCCCCCCCACACACACACACACACACACACACACACCCAGGTCTTCAAGGAGGTGCTTCAATTCTTTGGGGACACCGGACTGGAACGCCTGCTGTAAAAGCCGCCCGCCACGTCCTCGGCCATGGACGCCACTCTCCTCTTCTTCCCCTCTCCTCTTCCCACCTTTATTTTCCTCTCCTCCCATTTAGGGTTGCAGAAATAGCGTTTTTTTTCTCTCCTTCTCCTCCCCCTCCTCCAGCCGCTCGCGCCATGTCAATGCGGTGGCATAAGGTGACAGGCACGTCCCATTTCACTGCTGCTAACGGTTGCTTTCCGGAAGTTAATTGAACTAGGGAACTAGGTTGCACCCCATAGAGTTCCGAAAGGCCAATCTTGCCCGGTAACATGAATAACGGTCTCCAACTGTACTCGAAAGCAAAATTTGAGTTTAAATAGTGTTCATATAGGTACTGATGAGGAAAATAGGCATTTATAGGCCTTAATAGGAATTTAGGCACAAACGTCAAAAATAGGCATTTATAGGCACTATAAAAACACTATAAAAGCCCTCCCTAACCTCTAATTCGTGCTCATATATCAAAGTGGCACGATAGGAACGCAAGGAACAAAATAGGCATTTGCCTAAAATCTGGTCTCTATTTATTAGCATCTTTCTTCGGTCACGGACAAGATGCTGATTTTTAGCTCACAACCAACGACGCCGACGCTGACGGCGGAATTTCCGCGAAACAAGCTGTTTAACACTGTCGCGTTAAAAGTGTAGATGCAACTACGTGTGAGAAAACTTTGCATTTATCAGCAATTTGTGACTGTATTCGGTCGAACTGCACTTCCTGCGCTTTTAACTATAACGACATATTGAAGGTGCTTGGAAGTCTTACATCATCTTACCATCATCTTACATCTTTTTCTTACCCTCATTCTACAACCCATATAACACCTTGTCCTCAGGATGTAACACTTACAAACACCTTCAAGATGACGTGATAGTTAAAAGCGCCGGAAGTGATTATGTACATAATATAAAATCCAGCTTTACCTGCAATAGTTCAAACGTTGCCTGCATGATCGAATATTCATATTGTCAGAAACGGTACATTGGCGAAACAGGACAGCCTGTTGATGTTAGATCAAACGGGAATCGCGCAGACATAGCTGAGACATTATCGAAAGCGGTGGCACAGCATTTTAATGTAGTAGGTCACAATTTCGACGACCTCAAAGTCTTCATCCTTCAGTCAAACTTCTGGTCACCAAGAGACAGAAAATATACAGAGTCATACCTTATTCACAAGTTTAAAAATTGGGAGACCCTTAATCTTCGCCTTTAAGAGTTGAACGCGATAGCGATATCCTGTCCCGAGTGCCTACTTCAACCACTTAGTGCATTCTTGCTACGCACCCACTACGTGGTGTTAAGGGAATGAATGAATGAAAAAAACTGGGGGACCCTTAAGCTTCGCCTTTAAGAGATGAACGCCATAGGGATATCCTGTCCCTATAGTACGTACTTCAATTACTTAGTGCAGGGGTCTCAAACACGCGGCCCTGCGGGCCGCGAGGCTCTCGGTTGCGGCCCGCGGCCCGCACATGAGTGTCCTCGCCCCACTTTTTTTTCTTATGAAGTATGTTCGTGAGCTACACAGACCTGATTGGCTAAAGGCATTGGCTCAGTCAGGCATCCCACGTGTTCCCCTTGTTTTGAAACATAAACATGAAACGAAAATTATAATTCACAATCGGCGTGCTGATTTGAGTCATATTGGAAATCGCTATCGACATGTTCGAATCCTGGCACAAATTCTCCTTTAGAAATTACCTGTATATGAGATATGGGAAAGCTTTTTTTCAAATGACAGCGTTTTCTCGCAAATTGCACAACCTACAAATTGCACAACCTTCTTCCTACAACCATAACTCTGCGACACTTGTACAGCACGTCCCCCCCCCCCCCCCCCCCCCCAACTCCCTTTTTTTTTCCTTCACTGAATACCCCCCTTCCCTCTGACTCACCCAAATCGCCACGGCGGTTTCTCTTTGTCCCCCCTTCCCCCCACTTTTTTAAAAGCCCGGGACAGTATGTTTACATTTTTGAAAGCTCCGGCACAGTATGTTTACCGCCGGAGGTTATTCTATGAACAGCCATCAAAGAAAAACGTTGAAAAAGACGACGTCGATTTGGAGACTGTTTTGTGCGGCTGCCTTGGAGGGAGTGCCCCGGTACTCTCCTGTAAATACAGTTGTCTACAGCCTCTCGTCTGCGCCTCTTCGCGTAACAATACGAAGCGGTGACGCATGCTTTTAAACATATTAATTTAATGCCCTCACGGACGTATGAATAAGCTCACGAGTCTGCAAATTCTACTCAAACAAATCCTGAATTTTTCAGGTCGTGGTGTACTAGGCCACTTTTACCATCACCATCTATAGGCTTTCGTCTGTTACTACATTGCACTGAAGTGCTCGTGGCATTGCCCGCGATGCGGTGTCGTACGAATTCTGATTGGAGCCCGGACTCTTCAGAGTGGACCAATGCCGTCTTCGACGTCATCGATGAACAGGTATTGTCGCACGTGCCTCCAGCAGTCCTCGTTCAAAGCATCCAGTTGCAGGCGACCGTTGTCGGAAGCATGGCAGATGACTCGCTCCTTGACGACTCCTGCTGTCTTCATGAATCCGTCCAAGGTTTCCGTCCTACTCAGGCGGTCTCGTATCAAGTTCACGAGCTCAGCTTTGTCCATTTTGACCAGCTCGGCAGCCTCGGCCAGCAGCGTCGGATGCGGGAAGACGCGCTGGAGAGCTCCGTTGACGTACCTGCTGGGAAACAGTGCAGCTTTTTAGAGTAAATATTCTGAGAGCGAAACCCTTAGATGTTTCATCAGACGCGAAGAGCGACCGTCGGCGTCAACACGAGTGATGCAAGAATTCATGATGGGATCACGTGACCTCATGACGTCATATACCGCCAAAATTTGTGACACCTTCACGACGCCACCATGACGCTCATGTTTACGTGGGAAGCAGCGCACTGAGACGTAAACACGTAAACATGAACTATCACCAACTCGCCCAACTTTCAACTTTACTGACCATGACGCTCCTATGGCATCAAATGACTTCCGTCACATGACATCCCTTAATCAAAGACAGGTCGTATCCGGAGGCAGTGCAAAACCCCGTAAGGTTCAGAAAGCTTCCACTGCCTTCGACCTCGGAGGTTTTCGACTGGAAGTTCCTTCGTTCCTTGTTTCCCCCGATCCCGGATGTTGTGCCAACGTGGCCTTGTAGTGGCTCTGATCTCATAGGAAGTGCAAAAACCACATTTGGAGCAAAGTTGACCAAAAAGCAAGTGGTTCAATCCTTAAACAACTGAATGTTTTCAGTGAGATCCATAGCTGAGTGCAGTACAATATTAGCTAATACGACATGACTGGAATTTCCGTAGGCATTGGCTAGGCGTTGCTAAAGAAAAACTTTCTGGAGATCCTTATATGGTGAGGGTAAACTTTTGCCTTCTAGTGAACCTGTTGAAGTTCATTATAATGCTAGCAGAAATATTGAATAATTTAAATGTCCAACAAGAATACAAACAGTCCCGCAGTGATCCCGTGTGCTAGCGTCAATATGTATACTTGTGTTCTTGTTCAAAAGAAAAAGCACAAAAGCCCCAAGACAAAGCAAGATGACAGTTGAGGAAAACACAGGTGAATCATTACTGCTGTATCTAAGTTTCATAGCTATTTACAAAGGGAAGGTTCAATGATGCCAACCTCCACCCGAGTTGCTGAATTCTGCAGAATAAGCTTCGCATTAATCTAAAATGCATATTGTAATTTCTCTTCCTTCCTGTCGATGCTATAAGTATTGTTTTTCATGTTTACCATGTTCAGGAGGTCCCAATTCAGTCTCCGACTCCGGGACCTCCTTCTGCATACTGAGATGCAATAACTTGATTTTATGGAATTAATAAAACTTTTGATTCTGATTATGACTCACCAACTAGGCATGCATAAGTATTCACATGAGGCGCACACACGGAGTAGAAATATGCCGTAACATATAACGCAAAAACAGTCATCGATCTGCGTAACAATCAGTGTTTTTACGTGTTATAAAAGCATACAAATGCTTCTTAAATAAACGGATTAACGTGACACTGAATGTTTAATGAAATAAATTCCAAAAGTGTCAAATTTCGTTATGTGTTTCCAGAAGAGCTCCAGATGTTCGTCGTAATAACTGTAAACCGATATCAAGGTGTTCCGTGTCGAGGTTGGTGTTTCGAAGGAAACAGTGAAGCTGAAAGCTCGATCTATCTCATATAACGAACATTTATTGAGGAGAATGTTTAGTTGAATACCAACTGTAGCTTTCCACTTCAAATACGTGCAAACGCACAAGGTGTCACTTCATTCCGAAACTGCTGATCTAGTTTATAATCAAGATAAGAAAGCAACAATAATCAAGATGATAAGATAAAAAAAACAACCAAGCAAATTAGCCCTCAAATCTTAAAAAAATAACTGAGAAGCGACCACTTATGAAACTAAGAAACTCAAGTTTTTTAGTTGTCTTGTGTAGTACTTAGTTGTGCTAACTCTCTACGGAGTGCATGATGGTAACTTTGGCTCCACCGTATTTTCACAGTAACCATTTTGTCGGCGGCTTAACGTATTGCAAATATAAAGGGTATACAACTTGTAGACCATCTTCATAACTTTACACTTCAAAAGGTGTTCATATTTATAGTCGGATACAACTCAAGAGTAGGTCTGAAAATTATTATGCATAAAATAGATTAATTGATTAATGACGCAGCGAGCAATGGAAAGGCGCAGCGAGCAATGGAAAGGAAAATATAATAATAATATCTGGGGTTTAACGTCCCAAAACCACGATATGATTATGAGAGACGCCGTAGTGGGAGGGCTCCGGAAATTTGGACCATCTGGTGTTCTTTAACGTGCACTGACATCGCACAGTACACGGGTCTCTACCATTTCGCCTCCATCGAAATGCGACCGCCGCGGCCGGGATCGAACCCGCGACCTTCGGGTCAGCAGCCGAGCACCGTAGCCACTGTTCCACCGAGGCGGACTGGAAAGGAAAATGATAGGCGTAACATTAAGAGACACGAAGAAAGCAGAGTAGGGTCAGGGAACTAACAGGCGTCAAGGACATCATAGTTGAAATCAAAATGAAGAAATGGACATGGACAGGGTCCGTAGCGCGTAGGCAAGATGACTGCTGGTCTTTAAGGGTAACTGATTGGATTCCAAGAGAAGGCAAACGCGCGAGGGGGGAGACAGATAACTGGGTGGGTACATGAGATTGAGAAGCTTGCGGGTATAACAAGGCAGCAGCAAGCACAGGACTAGGGTTGATTGGCGGAACATGGGAAAGGCCTTTGCCCTGCAGTGGGCGTAATCAGGCTGCTGCTGATGATGATCACAACTCAAGAATTCTAGAGAGACCCTAGCACACTGAAGCGTGGCCATCTCCAAGATTGAATAAACAGTCCTACTCGTAAGCCGGAAGGCCGAGTCACAGGCCATCGAGCTCCTGACTTCACTCTCGAGTACCAGAGCATTGGTGCGGGCTCATATTCATCTGGCTCAGCAAGACGTGTGTTTGGGCAAGTTGGTTCATACTTAACGCGACACAGACGAGCGCTATGAATCGGGGACATACGCAATGGTTACTGTGAGCGCCTGTCCTGTGTGCCTATTGTATATGTCCCCGTTTCATAGCGCTCGTCTGTCTCATATTCATCGGTCTTTGAGGGAAAAATGTCACAGGCTTCTAAAGTTGTATCTGATTATGTATGAAGCAATTTCCTAAACGATAGAGTGCTGACTACATTGACATACAAGTCTCTGTAAATGTTATTTTCGTTGACACTGCAAAAATTCTACGCATGCAACGACAGCATTCGCTCCGGAGAGATAAGACTATCAATCACCAACTTGCCCAATCCGCGAGCATGTTTAGTTCAGAACGTGAAGCTCGTTTCAGAAAACCGGTTCGGGACAAGTTTGGCGAATAGTTGCTATATTAAATTACTGGACGACACAGGACGCACACTCCAAATTCATCTTTGTCAAAACACTTACCTGTCAAAAAGTGAAGCCAGCAATAGTCGGGCAGCTCGGGCAACTATGCTGGAGTTCCTACGCGTCGTCTCTTGCACCATGTGCCAGTGTCGGGCAACACAAACGTCTATGTCACCGCGGCACGTCACGTTCAGTAGAGTGTGGTTTTGGTCAATGTCTTTCCCAAGGCGACGGACGAACGCCTTGGCATCTGCACTGGGCTGGTGTTCAACATAGACGCATCTGATACTCGTAGTCCGCCTAATGGAGTCGGCCAGTCCCTCCGTTTCTTGAACGCTCATTCTGTACATGGTGACGCTTAGGTCTCTCAAGCTATTGTTTCGAGGCAGCGCTTCGAGCACCAACGACCACCACCGGGTATCAACGTAGGCTTCCACCTGGGCGCCCAACCCAGCGGACAGTCTGAGTTCTCGCAGCGCTGTGGTCGATTCCAGATACTCGGCGAAAGCGGAAGAAACTCCTACGTTGCCCCTATGGATGCTAATAGTTACGGAGGTCAAATGCTGACAGCTCGGTAGGACGCGCAAAGTGGCCACTGTGTAGTCATTTGGTTCCAAGAACTGTACTTCCGAAAAGGCTCTGCACTGCAGAAATTCAATTTCGTGCACGAAATTGTAACGTTCGATGGAGGCCTTTTCTTCCAAGCCACCGCTTTTGAGTTCGGCACATACGAACGACAAGAGTGGATGTCTGTACACCGAACCCCTGATGCGAACCTTCAGGTTTGGTTTCGTGGGTAGAGCCTGGAAGAGAAGAGCCCACTGCGGCGGATCAAAAATACGGAATGGAATTAACAGCTCTTCTAGTGTTTCGTTTGCAATCAAAGGAGCGATCAAGCTGTTGTAAACGGAGTGCCTCCCAGGCATAGTATAGTCTTGGGTCGAAATAGTTAAGCTGCGTAGGACATTGTTGTTGCTGATGACTCCAGCTATAATCCCCGTGGTTTCTTCGTTTCCCATGAAATTGATCAAAATGAGCTCCTCGATGCTTCTGTTTTTTGAAACACCTTCGAGAACCACCGCTTGCACTGATTCACTCGTCATATTCACGAGCAGCGTTTTGAGAAAGGTTGTGGTGGCGAGGTATTCGACAAGGGCGTGCGGATGTGATTCTTGTTCGAGTAAATCCATACACAAGTTTAATTCTTTCAGCCTACATTTGTGCGACAGCGCCGTGAACAACGTGTGGGCTGCTCGCGCTCCCCAGCGGGAAACCAAGGAAACGTAGCGTTTCCAGGCATGACGACTTCCGCAGAAGCTCCGACAACGCGGCCACGAAGGCCTCTGAAATGGGGTTCAAGGATTTCATGCTGGAGTCACACTGTAGCACTACGACATTAGTCAGGCAAGGCATCACTCCGGAAGCAGCGTCCAAGGCCCATGCTTCGTATAAGTCCAAACACAACGACTTGATTCCTGAATTGCGACGAAGGGCCTCCAGAATGGTCCGGCCGGTGTGGTTGTCGAGCAATGGCTTAATAGTTGCTGATGAAATGCAGCGATGTGTTTTGAGCAACCATTCCAAAAGCTCCGGGTACTGCGCAAGATGCAGTGCATCGAAATGTGAAATCTTTAATCGATAGCCAGTGTTGTGTTCCAGGTGCAGCTGGCCAGACGCGCCTGGGCGTTCTTGCAGTTCGCTCATGGAACCAAGGAGTAGCTTGTTCATGATTGATAGCTTGTCCACGATTTGACACGTTTGGTTTTCTGAACCTGTGCATCCCACACAGTGGACCATGACATCCTCATTGAAGGTGTCCATGGACGTTGCTCGGGACACTCTGCCGGTTGTTGCGTGATGTTCCTCCTGCGAGAAACAAGCAAGCGCAATACTACTAATTCGCGTTTCCAGAGTTTCTCGAAGTTAGCTCCGTACGCAGACGTGATTATTAAATACTGACTGGTGTTTCCCGCGTAGCATATTTTGCGTCATATGAAATCGGAAGACCTATAAAATCATTTTTTTCTTCAAAAATCGCATTATAGCAATATATTTGCTTAACTATACATGGTGTTTCAACAAGTGTTTCCAAAAATCATCAAGAATAAGGAATACGTAATATTTGCTGTCTTCACACTAACTTTTTTTTATTGTAGGAGACATATTGAGATGACTAGACACAGCAATAACGGAAGTAATTAAATAAGATTAGGTATTTATTTTTTTTACTAGCGTGAAGACGTGGTCGGGTGATAATAAAAATTGTTGTCGTTCCTGCGAAGGGACCATTGATGATTTCAGATTTGCATAAATCTGCTTCTGGGAATTACTGCGAGGAATTGAAATTCCACCAAATTCACCATTGAAACTGAAACCGAAATCGCGATGAGCGCAACTGGTAGAAGACTGAAATGTCGTGACTGTTTACGATGGAGATTGCGGTGATGTTAGTTCTGCGTTTGTTAATGTACACGTTCCACACGTTCACTAGTCGCAAACGAAACCCGTATAACCACGAAGCGAGATCGGTGGGTGATTTGTACAACGACGCTCGGTCGTTGTGGACGTCTTAGAACTGTATGGCACTCTGTCGAGTTTAGGCGTCGCCTTCGAAACTGGTCAGATTGCACTAATTGCGAATAATTACCAGCTATTGTTTGGCGAAATCCAAAAAGCCGCAACAGGTTCTTCGGAGGAAGGGCTCCAATTTTCCCATTTGACCCTACCGTCGGTTTCTGCTAATTAAAAAAGTAAATTAACTAAATTCCATTGTACACTGTCGCAATTGATGCTATACACATCTTAACATGCCTGCCGCCACAAAAAAATAATTATGAAGGCAGCGTGAAAACATCTTTTTTTTTTTTTTACTTTTGAGGATTTTCGGACACGTTTCTTGAAACACCCTGTACAAGAAGTTGCCAGGAAACGCAGGCGAAGGAAGTTATTAAAGTTTCTTTTTT
>JALIZH010014019.1:0-101670 GCA_030522465.1 Rhipicephalus appendiculatus | reverse complement strand
TAACCGTCTCTTACTTATTTCTATCGCGGACGTGTTCAGCTTTCCATTGTTGTCCCTAAAACCCAAGGCTTCATGTAGACTCGTGTCCACACGTATATCTGGGTGGATATCGCCACATTCAATCAGTACATGTTCCATCGTTTCCTTAGTTCCCCCACAGCATGTACATTGTTCTTCTTCGTTACAGAATCTCGCTTTATAGCTACGCGTTCTAAGGCAACCCGACCTTGCCTCAAACAGTAAAGCGCTTCCCCTTGAATTATCATAAAACCTCTCCCTCCTTATTTCGTTTTTTCCCTTTCGGTAGTCACTGAGAGCCGGCTTCTTTTCCATCGCTGTCATCCAATAAGTCCTCTCCGCCTCTCTGACTTTTCGCTTAATGCTCCTTGTTGCCATGTCGCCCACACTGCTAGCCGTATATTTACTGGTGAGCCTCCTAGTTCTTTTTCTCCACTGCGTGTCGACGCTTTTTCTATACAAATACCTGAAAGCCTTCCCTGCCCATCTACTCTCCTTCATTTTCCGCAGCCTCTCTTCAAATCTAATTTTGCTCTGAGCTTCCCTCACTTCAAAACCTGTCCATCCCATATCACCCTTTACAGCCTCATTTGTCGTCTTCCCGTGAGCGCCCAACGCGAGGCGTCCCACAGTCCTTTGATTTACATCCATTCCAGATTGCACCTCTGACTTCATGCACACCACTGAGTTCCCAAATGTAAGCCCCGGAACCATCACACCCTTCCACAGCCCTCGAAGCACCTCGTACGTATTGTATCCCCATAACGCTCTGTGCTTCATGATTGCAGCATTCCTCTTTCCCTTTGTTACCGATGCTTTCTCTTGTACCTCCATATATCTATCCCCCTCATTTACCCACACTCCGAGGTACTTGTATTCGCTTACCCTAGGTATTTCTTGGCCCTGTATTAAGACCGCATGGTCTTCGTGATCATTGAATACCATCAATCCACATTTTGTTGCACTAAAACCTAGTCCTAGAGCCTCGCCCTCCCTTCCGCATATATCTGCCAGCCGCTGTATATCATCTTGACTGTCCGCAAATAAGACAATATCGTCTTATCGTCTTATCGACTATCGACAAATAGCACAATATTTTGCAGCGCCACCGCACGGCAGTCAACAAAACCGACAGTATGGCTCCGAGATTTTTGCAAATACGAGATATCTAGGAAGCCATACTTTAAGTTTCTGTTGAGTGCCGTGCGGCAGCGCTGGAAAGAATTGCGCTCATTGTCAAATTTCTTCTATTTCCTTTCACATTTCACGTTACTTTTTGTAGCAATACGCAGCGACTGAAGCCAGTATTAAGAAACGAAAAAAAATAATACAGCTATAACAGGTTACATTAAAATAAAAACTCACAATCTGCGATTCGAACCTAGGCCTTTCGAGTGGGAAGCGGGCATTCTACCACTACACCACTTTGGTGGAGCCTCGCCAAACGCCGACACAGTGCAGAATACCGATCGCAGCGCCCCAAGCGGCTTCACCTCGTTTGGGATTGACTTTCTGTGCATCGGTGCTGCGGCTGTTGCGAGCACTCCCCTATTATAGTACACACTACAGTGGTCAAACAATCTCGTCTCCGCTTGGCAAGGATATGAGATGTATCACTAATAAATTTTGGTCTTTTCTGTTTTACATAAAGTTCAAACTCAGTTTAGCGAAGTAATGCCCGCGCTCTAACTATAGTAGATAAATGGGGAAGTTCGTAAAATGAAGACAGGAATTGATATGGTCTTTCAAAATCGAAATCGGCAACTTAGAGATGTCACAAACGAGCGCTCAGTTTAGCGCGCGTCGCCGATTTCAAACGGCGGAGTGAAATCCAGGAGCCGACGGTTTGTCGCGACGGAGCGGGCGCAATGAAAGAACAAGCATCAGAGGACGCCGCGAGCACGCCTTTCTCTTCCCCTCGACACGGCCGCCGCCAACAAGCGGTCTCGGATGAAACACCGGGCTATGTATAGAAACATCAAGAAGGGAAGCATGATGCAACGCCTAGTAACGCCACGATGAGTGGAACCGACGAGAAAAAATCTCGCCCTTACCCTACCTTTTGCTGTGCTACGCACAGACGAATCATGCGAAATATTCGTGAAACCAGTGACGAGTGGATATAAACATGCGGCGAAGAAGTTTTGTTGTTGAAGTGCGGTCAGTCAATCTGGAAGAATCGAGTGATGACGTCATGGGAGCTGAGTGTTTCCTGGAAGAGAAACAATCGAGTCCGACGACAGAAAGGAACAGCGACTATCAGTTCTGGAGATGGTGTGTTTCCTGGAAGAGAAACATTGGAGATACGTTCCAACAGTTGCGGACAAGATACGTTTGGTGAATATTCAAGACTTTAAGTGTTCTTGAACAGTTTGGAATGCATGAGAGAGCATTTGTAGCGTGATTTGTTTGATTGTTCCCGTTGATTTAAACACCATCTGAGTATATTGCGAGTTGTATTGTGACTGATACCTGCTGAGTGTGCATGTCGTGAGGGGAGGGGGGTCCCTCGAACAGCAACTGCAACCTTTGGTTTTACGAGCGCGGTCGTCGCTGGCGCATGCGTTAACTGGCTTTCTCGGCAGCCGTCCGCGCGCGGCTCGTATATCCTTCTACGTGCTGCGCTTACAACGCGAAGAGACGGTGCGAAAATGTGCCTTGAGCGGCCGTATAACGTGCTAATCTGGGATCCCTTTGCTCCAGTGTTTCAGTGAGAAACTTTGCTTTAGCGTGAGATATCGTAGCCTGTCGTATTACTATATCTATTGGATGATTGTATTCAGCGTCGCTGTGCCCAGCGTATCGGTGAGTAACCGTATGTTACCCGAGCGTTGCCCCATATAACTGTCCATATAATGTAAATTGTGTGACATAAAGTGTATATAGAATAGTAAATTTATTTGCCCTTCCAGTCGTCTTACGCAATTCAAGGATGATTTAGAAAATTGCTGGAGTGGAGGATATGCCTCGAAAGTGAATCCAAGAACCCGCCATCTAACCGGTGGCAAGATACCATTTTAATATGGGCAATTTATTGGGACATATAGTGCTCGACGTGTGGCTTTGTGTTACAGGTTTCCTTGACAAGCCTCACCATCTAGGTACATTTTAGTAGAGTTTAACTCATCAATAACCTTCTCAATAGGTTATTTTCTCAGGGAACAGCGATCTCTTACCTTATAATTAGCCTCTGTCTACGTTGAAGTCTATTGTAAAACCCTTTTTTTGTGCCTGACATATGTTTCGACCATAGCAACGGTTCCATACCGTGAATACAACGGAAGACAAGGCTAGGTCCTAAGGAGCTTCGCCCCTAAAAGCAGTGATTTCCTTCTAATTTTTACAGAGACAGGTCTTTCTTCGAGCGTACGCTCGAATGCAGTAGTGATGAACCATCTCGGGCCCAAGTCCGGCCCTAGCTTAATTCTGACGAGGCTGTGCGTCTGTCCATGTACGGAACAACTTACTCGGGAATCGCTAGTCCTCTGGTGTACCAATGATGATTGCTATAGCTATTTCATGGTTAATGCGATGGAAAGCACTTATCACCTCCTCGAAACTTTCTACTTCGGTCTGGCAGCACAATCACTGCATTCGTTCTCCACCTCATCTCATGTCGGTAGCCTCTCATCGCTTGAGCGTCTACCTGACTTGCATCATCTTGACATGGTGCTCCCTTTGTCCGGGCGACATGGGAGCCTCCATGACCGGGCCACCCTCACGGACCTTTTTCACAGACTTTTCTCACGCTGAGGCCTAGATTGGCCAGCACAAAAGATCTGTTGGTTTTAGGGACAACCAAAAAAGTTGGCAATCCTGTGTTGGCGGTCATCGCCCGTCGACAAGTGTTTACTTTGCTTCGTCCCGTATCTGAGCTATTTTTCCTTCTTTAAAAAAAAGTCAGTTTCACCGCAAGGGTGAAGCAATGAATGCGATAGCAACAAATTGTAATGTTGTACCAAGGGAGCTAACTCTTTTGGATCCGATCTGGCGGAACTCTACAAAACGCGGGAGTAAGAGAATTATACCCCGTCATGCACGACGCGTTGCTCATAAACTGGACGTGGTGGTCGCTGCTGCACATGGCCTGCACCAGCGTGGCGCTTCGCCTGTCCCAGCACAGGAGCGACAGCCAGCAGGTCAGAAAATGCGGATTTAGTGTGACTGGTCGGCGCAGTCTTTTGTGACGAAAGTGAAATATACTGAAAGATTTTCCTCGATTCAGGAATGAATGTTATACCGAGAAAAAAAAAACGGGATGAACGACCTGACAAACAACGCAAAAAAAAAAGAAAAAAAAAGACGGGGAGGAAAAAAGAGATTATTTTTACGTCCGCGTGTTTTCTTTCTTTTTGTGGCTGTTTATTTTAAGTATGAATAAACAACTAGCCCAATCAGTTGCCTTACTAACATATGAGCCCTCGCTTCCTTTCCCACATACCCCATATTACAAGGAAGCAAGAGTAGCGCCTGATCTTGCCGAGGATCACAAACGTTAAATACGGATTGTTCCAACCAATCCCCCCGAGCAGCCATAGTTAGCGGATGCATATTCCTCTAGACGTGTGGTAAACTGCTCGAATGAACTTTGGACAAAGAAATCCTTATTTTGATCACAATGACGACAGATTCATTTTGTGTAACTTCCTTTCAGTGAGCCCTTGGTCCGCCGTGAGTAGTTCAAGCCGGATCAACAGAGTGAGAAGTATTCGACAATGCATACGTATTGACGATATGTCGTCGATAGTCTATGCATATTCAGTGATTCCACTCCAGCGCTAACTGCTCCAAAGTGCGCCAAATCAGATTTACTGCGCCATCCTGATAATATCAACGGAAATTGCGCCAAACTGCGCCAAAGTCTCGGATTTTGGAGGGGGGGGGGTCGTATATCACCAGTAATAGCCACGCCGGCGCGTAAAAACATGTGCGGCGTGTTCTCGGTGCGGCCAAAGTGACAATCACGAACCAAGAATTATTCGCCTGAATAAACAGTAGTCGCGCGTGCGTCCCAAGTAATCCACGATGCTATGCTCGGTGCCGATGCAGCTTCTGTTGTGCAAGTCGGCCTATAGGCAAAACACGCTCTCCGCAGAGGCTCGTGTCGTTTTGGCCAATCGGTAGCGTCTAAGTGTGGCAGCGATTCATCGGTGGACGTCGTCCGTTCCAGAAACGCTGCTGATAGCTCGTTTCAAGAGTCGTACTGCACGTAATTAAACTAATTTTCACTAATAACTACACGCGTGCCGCCAGAATGTTTGTCACATCTATTTCTGGACATCGCGGAATGAAATCTGGAACACCATGCATAGGAATAGATACAATGTTACACCTCCGCCCCTCGCTTTCCAGGATCAATAGCTGATGGTTAAAAAAATTTATAAAATCACGGTATCGCATTCATATATTAAAAGAACTCGTTGTTGGGCTAGTTCGTTGCTGATTTCCAAAAAATAATTAGAGGGCAAACACATGGCACATTCACACACGCCCACACACTCAGGTGCGTGTTTGGTGCCTGGGTGTGTGCGTGTGTGAATGTGCCTTGTGTTTGCCCTCTAATTATTTTTTGAAAATCGCATTCATCGCTTCGTTCTGGGGGGCTGGGAGGCTGCGTTGCTCGAAGGGCGCAGTCGCTGGCGCGCGCTATCTCGAGGCGTGATGAGACTGCTCGTAATCTTGCTGTGCTTTCAACGCTTACTTCGCGTTTAAAGAACGGACAACACGAAAACCGCTTCGGCACCTGGAGTGGCCATATTCCCATTAACCAGCGTTCTGTTTAGTTACGCGAAATCGGGTCCAAAATAGCTGCTGGCCTTGCTTCGTGGAACAATACAATTTGTTCGTTTCGCTTAAGCTCGAAGCAGTGAATGCGATACCAACTAATTGTATTGTTATACGAAGTAAGGCTTGACGTCATCCGCGAGAAGCGCTAGCGGCGGGGTCGCCATTTTGAAAGTCCGCGCACTCGCTAAAAGCTTTCTTCACGCGCTGTGTTCGAGACCCGTACGGCGACTTGGATGACTAGAGACCTCCGGAACACCTCTTGCACGCCGATGTACAGTCGCGGCCACTGTTAGATGCAACACGGCGCGCGTGGCCGCGCTCCGCTGAGCGCGGCCACGCGCTCAGCGGGAGCAGATTTAGCGGCGCGTCGTCTGAGCAGACGACGCGCAGCTAAATCTGCCTCTGGAACTGATTGCGCTTGCGCCGCAATACTTCGCGCGGCGCCCGTCGTAGCGCTCAGCGGAGCGCGGCCACCCGCTCCGTGTTGCATCTAACAGTGGCCGCGACTGTACGTGCAGCACGAACGGCGCGTACGAACTTACCTCCAAAATGGCGCGGCGATGGTATTGCCGCCTTGCGGATCTAGGCTCAGTGGCCGCTTTAGGGAGAGAAGCACTTTTCGCACTGTCTGTACGCGTTGAGAGCACAACACGTAGAATGATATACGAGCCGTCTGTGATGCCTGCCGAAACAGCGCGCGCCAGCGATCGCGACCACGCCCTTACAGTCAAAGTTCAGTGTTGCTGCTCTAGCGACACAACACCCCCCCACCCCCTCCCTCCCTTTGCGTTCTTTCATGCTCTTGGAAGACGGGTGGGGCGTTCCTTTCTGTTTGAGTAGCAATCGATGGCAGGCCTGGCACGCGCGGTGATGTTATCGGATGCGGCCTCCGTGCAACGGAGATAGGTCGGCTCTCTTTATCTCTGCTTCAGCCGCGTTCGTCGGCCCTGCTCGCGCGCTTTTACCCGAGTGTAAAACGTACGATGCGCGGGGGGATGTTATCGATTTGGACATTACACAAAACATGACGGCGGCGGCAAAAGTCGAGAATGTCCATATAACTGCTATCGCAATAAAAACAAAATGGCTGTCGCCTTCGAGTCATCTTAGGCGAATGCATAAGGTACCCAGTGGATTTTTTTTATCTTGTTTTTTTTGTTTTTTGTTTTGCTATGATTTCTACAGGGCAATACACGGGGTTTTCAGTGTACAAACAGAATTCCCTAGCCATATACAACTTCACTGCAAAAGGACGACAAAGTTTGTTAAATCATGTAGTCCACTGTTGAACGAACTTCCTGACATTTTCGCGGAAGCTCGATTGAAGCGGATCTCCATATCCGGGCAACCCTGCGCATGCGCAAACGATAGTCCGGAAACACTGTGAGAATGCTGTTGCTCCAGCCCAGAGAGGCCTCCGAGAGAGGGAAAGGAGTGTCGGAGGAGGTTGGCTTTATGAGGCTAGCTAAGTGACGTCATGTCGCGCCCAGCAATATAATCGATCGTGAAGAAAAGGAACCTCTCTTTCTCCTTGGAGTTGTCTTAGGGCAATGCATTTGGGACAGTGTGAGTGTCTAGCGTTGAGGCATCGTTGTACGTCGCAGCGATTGTCTACAATGTCTGCTGATTATCACATACATGTATATTTAGAATGTTATTTCATAAAGTACGATTTTATTGAACCGGTATTGTGTTTATATGCTACGAAAATAATCGCTGAACAAGTTGTCACAAAATGCTCAACCGCATGACGCCCTCATTTCTGCATCATCGAGTGAAATAGAGAGTGTTCCTGAGATGATTGGTTCCTTGAGATTTGCAATGAATCGAAATATTTCTAGCTCTTCACAAGAGCCCCAAAATAATTATTCAGGTCCTTGAATGTAAATGCAACTTGCTTCTCCAGTGTACTCTAGGATGTTAGTTGCTCCAGTTGCTCCATCTGCGAGCACACAAGAGTGCTCCCAGATGCTGAATTGCCTGCTCCAAAGTGCTCCAAAATGGAAATTTTTGCTGCTCCAAAGTGCTCCAAAATGAAAATTTTGCTGCTCCAAAAATTGCTCCAAATTAGAAGACCTCGGTAGCATCACTGCATATTTTTTTGTTTGCTTCTATAGACAAATATTTTCGTTGCCTGTAGCGGGAGCCAACCTTGGCCGCAGTCTGCCGGTCAGTTGGTGGAATGAAAGATCCACTACAGTAGCGTCCGCGCTTCACATATTGCCTGCTAAGTGTTCGCTCTCAATCAGCTGAGGCGTAACTATAGGGGTTGTACGGAACGCGTTACAAGTGATTGAATACTTGCAATCAATTGCATTTTCTTCTAATTTTGTAATATAATCGATTACTTTCTCGAAACTAACATTCCGCGTAATTCAATTACATTTTCTCGTAATTCATTACCGGTCATCATTTACATTTTTCCCCCAAGATGAAGTTGTAACCAGCCTTTCATGGCAGTACTCGTCCAGAAAAATATGTGGTCTGTAAGAACCCTCGCATTCTGTCAGTCCAGGCATCGAAGCACTGCGCAGACCAGGCATCGACATTAGCATCGAAGCACTGCGCAGCTACGAGCTGGTGCGCAAGGTGTTCCTACGTTATAACAGCGCCCTTCCCTACAGCGGATGCATTGAGAGAGTCTTCAATGCAGCAGGTGGCCTCTTACCGAGGAAACGTGGAAGAATCAGCGACGACAGCTCTGAAAAACAACTTATATTGAAAGTTAACAACGTGTAACACTTATCGTAGAAGCCACAGTCAGCCTCCAAGCCTTCACGTAAGCTTCCGGTCTTCTCTCACCATGCAAGCCACACTAGTTCATTGTGGTTTGATTAAATCTACGTTATTGTCTTACGGCTATAAAATTTTGAAGGAAAATAACGTAAAAGTAATAGATTACATTTCTGTAATTGCTCAGTTACTTTTATGGGGCTCTACTTGATCACGGTAACTAAATACATTTCAGTGGAAGTAATTTTAATTGATATCGGTTACTTACCTTCTGTAACGTGTACAAGTCTGGACGTAATCGCGCCCGAAGTCCCCGTGATAGCGGCGCCGTCAGCTGATGACTGGGGAGAAGATTATATACGTTCGTTCTAAAATCGCGTGTAATTTATCAGAAGAACATTTGAAGACTCTCTTCATGAAAAATAAAGGCACCGCGTGTGTGAGCAGTACCTCAGCCACGCTCTCCGGTACCGAGATACACTTGTTTGAAGCACACATGCAAAGGCTCAGATTAACCTGTATTCTTACGCCATATCCCTTGCGCCGACAGCTCTTGCTTTCGTTAAAATGTGTTCGTATTTGGTACTCTGTGTGTCTCTCTGTACGTCTGTTGTTTTAGCGCCCACGTAGCCACGTTTAATATAAGCAAATTTTTCTTTTCCAGCTGCACCGGTCCCGCGCCCTCAAGGAAGCCATTTTGGCTCTTTCGTTGGCTCCAAGCGTCGGCATCATCTACGTCGGGATTGCGCGCAGAAGGTACTGCACCGGCATAGGTAAGTGGCATACGAGAGCGCCCAACTCACGCAACCGAATAGGACGGGAAGCTTACTCGACTGGTATGATTAGCTTTGTTGGTAGATCTCTTATGTCGGTTAATTTTAGTGACACTGATCTTCGCGCACATTCTAACTGTGCTGTCGGAAAATAAGGACGATAAATAATATCGACCTTGAGCGAGAGAGCGTGCACTATAAAGGTGCGCTCATATGAGATAAAATCGGTTAATATAAAGAAAACTGTTCTCTTCTATCCTTAAGATAGTTACATAAAAATCAAATAAAAAATAGAGAAGTTTAAGAGAGTCTAACAGAGCAAAGCTTAAGAAAGAACGATGATAGTCGATCTTAGGGGCGTAACGTGGCCTTCTTGGCTGATGCTAGGTCGTTCCTTGGCGTAGACAGAGTTGAGTCGCACCACAGCCTGTCACAGATCTTGCAAAAATGTCTAAACTCCAGCGCCAGAAACTTGCGTGCAAACCTGACTGTGGCACCCCGGTAGAATATTAAATAATAATTGATGGGGTTTAACGTCCCAGAAGCACGATATTGCCACGATATGATATGAGAGACGCCGTGGTGGAGGGCTCCGGAAATTTCGACCACTTGGAGTTCTTTAACGGGCACCTAAATCTAAGCACACGGGCCTCAAGCATTTTCACTTCCATCGAAAACGCGGCCGCCGCGGGCGGGATGCGAGCCCACGACCTGCGGTTCATTAGTCGAGCACCATAACCACTTGACCACCGTGGTGGTTGCCCCCCCGCTCCCTTCCCCGTCGAAGCGCGGGCCTTTCATCGCTCGTACTCCCTCGTTGTCGGACTACTCCCGGCAACGACTGCGGCAGCTGCTACCAACGGCCCACCCTGACATGCGGGTGGCACGCGGCACACCGCCACCCCCCCTTACCGGAGACCGGCCTGGAGAGACGCGAGCGGTGGTTGCTGCTTCGCCTGCGGACCGGCAGCGTCTGGCTTGCGGTACGCATGTACTCCGCTGGTCGCTGCTCATCGCCTACATGCCGTAGATGCGGCGACGAAGAAACACTGGAACACATCATTCGTTCCTGCCCTGATCTGGCCGCTGAACGACGCGTTATGGCGAGCCGCTATCGCCGGCTAGGTCTCCCTGCGACAACTGCGGAAGACTTCCTTTTTCCTGCAAGGTCGAAGATCCCGGCCCTGCGAGCGTTCCTCGAGTTTGCGGTTCCTGCAGACCTTGCCGCCCTGTAGCCGAACGCTTTGCTTTCGTGCTCCCGCCTGCGCTGACGAGACTATCTTGTCACGCATCTCACTTCTTTCTACTCTTCTTCCTATCATCTTTACTCCCCCCTTCCCCATCCCCAAAGGCGCTGAGCCGTGCCCCCACGACGGGAGGCAGAAAATAGTGTCCTTTTTCTATCTTCTTCTTTCCCAAAACCTCTCTCTCTCTCTCGCTCGTGCCACGGCGGCCAGACTCGGTGCGGCGGCTGTGCGGTCGGCCTCCATCGGTGGCCGTGGCTTGGCGGCGACTGATCCACGGCGCATGCGCGGCTAGGCGAGGTTAAACCCTGTGATGCGCAGCTGTGGCTTGGTGGGTGCTAGGCAACGGCGCGGAGGGTTTTTGCGGACGGACGGATGTTTTATCTCAAGCTTTGAGAACTTCGCTGTTAAAATAATTTTGAAAAAGGACTGCTCGATAGCCCACTTAATATTTTCAGGAGGCTACACATTAGGACACACAAAAGGATACGCACAACCTCCGCTTGATGTACACAGGGGTTGATACCTATGTCAAGCGGGTTGTCGCTCTTATTTTCACACCTTCCATGAACGTTGTGCTCGCTTAAATAAAATTAACATTAGTGTTATTTTGGTAAGCTTCCATTATCTCACTTGATGTGTAATTCTCACTTCTGCCGAGATTCTTACTGAAACATTGTTGACACTTGGAAGCCCCGTAGTGTAAGGACAAGTAGTGCGTCTTAATATGTTGCAAAATATGTCCATGAGAAATAGATAAATTGTGCGAAAGAACTATATTATTTTGAGGCGCGTTAACTGTAGTGGAGGAATTGTAGCTGTTAAGCTAAGAGTAGTTTAACGTGCACCTGTATGAAGTGCGCGAATGTCTTTTTTTTGTGTTTTTTTATTTCGCCTGCATCGAAACGCGGCCGCTGCGGCTGGTATCGAGCACGCAACCTCGAGCGCATAGCGCATACGTGTCTGCGTGTAAAAGCAGTGATCAAGTATTGCAACGTTGTACTCGCATTACAAGGCGGCCGGCGCTATTCGCGGCCATGGAAAACCCCCCTGCGTTTACCCTATGAGCACAATCATTCGGTCGCAATACGTCACAAAGGCTCTGGCAGTCACCGCATACCGCCACTGCACCAGCTCGAGATCCTCAACGCTCAACGGTGGTACAAAACCCGTCGGCAGCTATGCACTCCGAGCAGGAGCGTAGGCAGCAATACTATTTTCAGGGGGGGGGGGGGGGTACGTTTTTGATTGGAAGTGGGAAGGTAGATGTGGTCGAGTGTCATTTCATGGTTTGTTTGCCATGTGCCATGCAAACAAAACAAAAGTTCGGAGGGGGGAGGGGGGGGGTAATCGCATGGGCCCGGTTCGCCACCTCCTGGCTATGCCACTGACTCCGAGTACGGCGTTTCTGTGATGACTGCGTAGACGTTGTATCATCCGATACCTGGAGTAGTATGCCGTGCCTGTCGAAGGCTAACGCTTCCGCGAACTCATTAAAGTGTAATTTAATTTCTCTTCACGCTATAAAATCTACTAAACTTTCAGACGGAGTCGAAGAGCAGACGATGTTAGTGCGTGAATCGCACGATCTCTTCGCCATCAGCGAGTCGGTCTTCATGTCTTGCGCCATGGGCTTCGACATGACCATCCTGTACGACGTTCCCGGCAACGCCGCCCAGCTACCGTGGCCATTGTGACCACCGACACACTCGTACACATGCTACGGTGGAACCTGGGAGCACTACAGTGATGTTTCGTGTTCAGTTTTCAAAGGAGCGAACCATGTTGGTTGACGAAAGTAGACTGTACATAGCGAGCCATTTTGGTGGGCAGAAACAATCTTCCTAGTTTTGTTACAATGTTCTTGTTTTTCTTGTCAGTAAGACATATCTCAATAAACTATAAAGCGTATCAAGCAAGCATATCCTAGTCCCGTTTCTGTGTACTTCGTGCCGGATTTTTTTTGTTTGCTCTGACAAGCCGTGGTTACGACTTTGCTTAGTGGGTTCTACTCGAATTGAAACCAGCAGCTGCCGAGTAGCGCATTACATTTATGTTCTGCTCTAACATGGTAGGCGCACGTATACAGTTAATAGTGAAACCATATTTTTTATGAAGTTTGGGATTAAGGAAGAACATTCAATTCCCTGATAGGCGCCCATATGTAGGATTCAGTTTCAATAAACCCGAATTATCGGATCCAACTTGGCCAACAAAATTGATTTAACGAAGTTTCATGTTTTCAGAAATAAATGTGTGACATGGCCATGGTTTCTCTAATTTTGCCAGAGACGGGTTTTTCGTTCAGCGTGCCCTCTAACGCTAACGCGTGATAACATCTCGGCGCTCCAGTCGCGGCCCTAGCTTTTTTTTTTAACACGAAAGTGTTTTATGCCGGGGTCCACCAAGATTTCAGTGACGTATTTCCGTCACGGAAATGGCGTCCAAAAAATAAACATGATCAGAAGACAGAAAAAAATTTTCCTGCAACAGGAGTCGAACCTATGACCTCTAGGTCTGTGACAAGCGATGCCGGGCACGCTACACATAATCTGCGCTGTATACAAACGCGTCTTATATATCTACCACTGCCCTCTCACAGTGGTCTTGTAATGCATTGCGTCAAGTAATGCATTGTGACCGTGCAATGCACGATTAGTTCCTTCAAAGTGTCGTTTCTACGCGTTCATCCCATTCGGCGCGTTCCGAATAGGAAAAATGCAACCTTTTCGACGCATTAACACATTGCCAGGTGGCGACGTTACCCCCCAACGTCGGCCTCGCTCATAGCATCTATCCATACCAAAAAAAAAAAAAAGCTCTGCGACTCGCGAGAGTTTCGCGTGGTCGTAACGAACCGTAACTCGGCGTTCCCAACTTACGTTCGCCCCGTGAAAAATCGCAGACGGCCAACGGGGAAGACACGACGCGCGTTGCGTTTCCCTCTGGTCGGGCAGTGGTGTTCAATAACTCTAACATGCCACGAGTATTAGCCCAATTTCGGCGTCCACTCAGTGACGCTCATCTGGGTGTCACACCGCTTTCTCGGATTCCGCTCTCCCCTTACAGCTACCAGAGAGAGAGAGAGAATAAAACATTTTATTGCGAACAAATAGGTCGCTAGTGGGTGGGCCTCCTAGTCCGGAAGACCATTGGCTCTTGCCGCCGTCCGGGCTCGGTCGACCAGGGCTTGTTGCTGCACTGGGTCAGAGCTGGACAGGGTCGCCTCCCACTCGACTATTGTAGGATTATGGTTGGCCGATATACTGGGATTGTTTTGGCACTCCCAGACCATGTGAAATAAAGTGGCCGTCTCGGGACAGAATTTGCATTTCGGAGTGTACACCGAGGGGATCTATCTTGGACAAAACATAAGGATTCGGAAAGGCTAATGACTGTAATCGTCGCCACGCGACCTGCGTTGCCTTGTCTAATTTAGGAGCAGGTGGGGGTAGAGTGCGTCTACTCAGCCTAATGTGTTGCAGGATATCAGCATAAGAGAGGAGAGGCTGGGGGTCGTCCTGGTCAGCGAGAAGTTGCGCTGTGGATGAAGCAGCGGAGGCCCGGTGTAAGAGATCGCGGGCGGAGGCGTGAGCGAGCTCATTGCCTCGAACTCCTGTGTGCCCTGGTACCCATAGCAGTTCTATCCACTGACCCTCTCGACGAGAGGCCGCAGCCTGTTGCAGTATGGAATGCGCTAAGCGGCCGACTTGACCTCTGGCGAAATTACGATATGCCGCCTGGGAATCCGTGAGGACAAAGGTGGCTTTTGGATTACGCATGGCTAAGGCAATACCGGCCTCTTCCATGGCCGTAATGTCTATCCCGGTAGCCGAGATAGAGTCCACGACCTGTCCCCCTGTTTACCACGGCTGCCGTGGCGCGGTTGTGCAGGGGTCCGGCGGCATCTACAAAAAAGGCGTCTTCACAATCTGAATACTTGTTATATACTTTGGCTCTGGCAGCTCGCCTGTGTTTGTGGTGGACGGGGTGCATATTACGAGGCAAAGGCCGAATATTGACTTCCTTCTGCCATTCTGGTGGTAGCGATAGTTTACTGGCGACCTGCACTGGCGGATTGATGCCAAGGGCGTCTAGCGTGGCGCGACCTGCTTTGGTACAGCTACCAGAATTATATATGACCACAAGGGTTTGTTTAATCATTGATCATGGACGTTAGGCGTCAGGATAGAGATGTACCACTAAGCGTCAACGTGGATGCATCCTCGTTAAACGGTGCTAGAACTGTCAAACACCATAGACATTGCGCAAGCTCTCGTATGTCAATGTACAGAAAACATTCAACTACTTCTGTAAAGACACGTTTCACTTTCGTGTTATACCAATTCCTATGACGGAGGGATCAACCATGTTTTTTTTTTGTGTGTGTTGGGACTGTACTCCATGCCCATTCACGGAACAATGGACTCTGCAGTCGGCAGCACTCTCAGGTACCAGGTGGTGCTAGGGGCGGCGTTGGTTGCGTTCCTTATTTCGTGGCTTAGGCGACAGAAGCATTTGCTCAACTCCTCGCAACTTTTTCGTTCGCACGGGACATGGGACAGGGACATGGGCGACATGGGAGGCTTCATGCCCGCGGGCGCACTCAGGCGACCCTTGTGGTCTTATTACAAGCGCAGGCGTGGCTTAGTGGCTAATACAATGCTGCGATAGCTTTTGGGTGTCGCCACTCTAAAAGATTAGATTAGGAGTGACTGAAAGACCTCTTCCTCGATTTCACAAACTTCCCATTTTCACAAAATTCGCGGTCTTCACTTCGATAATACTTGTTTGAACCTTAGTTAAGGCTCGCGAAGAGCGACGTGCCTACGAGCAAAGGCGTAGGGAACATCAACAGAAATGTCAGCGGTGCCGGCAGGCGGCAAACAGCACTTAACATCGTGCGCGAAATGCCACGCGCATGCGGCAAGCCGGACAAGACGACGCATGTCGAGAAGCGGAGAATGCGGAGTTGTAGGTGGGCTTGGAAAAACAAAGCTCGCTTAACGTGCACCTCGATGGCGGAATACAGTGCAGAACGTCGATGGGCACGTTGACAACTTTGCCTTTGGTGCCAAACTGGCCTGAACCATGTCACCTCCGTGTCGTGTACCGAACAACTACACTGGTCATCATCCTTCACAGAATGGAATGGCTCTCATTTTTTTTTCTGTTGTGGAATAATTTGCCTTCGACGTGAACAGCGACAGACTAGCATAAATTGTGACCCTTTCACCCCTATAATTTCTTCGGAAAAGACACGCGGTGCCTCGTGCATTCGCCTAAGACGACTCGAAGGCGAAATGCGCATCCTTCTTGTTCTTTTTCTCCTCAGTCTGTTGTGTTCGCGCGCTGTGCTTTTTCGTTGAAGTGTAGAAACACTGGTGGGGACTGCCAGGCGGCGTTTCAGTTTTTAATATGCCTTGACGGGCGCTGGTTCTCACTTAAACTTGATGTACGCTAGCGTTAGGTAAAGCAATGGTTGGGCGTCGATTTGCCAGTTGCCGGTTTTCTGCTACACCGGCGATACGTGCTTTGCACTACGAAGTATGTATAGAGCGTCGTCCATAGGTGTTTACAGTTGCCCGTCCTTCCTAGTGACATTGTTCAGACGACGATAATCAATGTAGAAGTGCAAAGGTCCATGCTACTTCAGTAGAAGTACTGTAGAAGAACTAACGTCTTTCAACGGATGGATGATTTCATCGTGTAGCGTATCACGGACTCGCTGTTTTACGGCTTCTAGTTCTCCTGTCGAGGCTCGGCACATGTTTTTAGTAGTTTTGAGATGGTTTCGATCATAATGCAGTGCTTTGGAATTTGTGCTTGGCGAATCTTCGACGGCGCCGAGAAGGAGTCTTGGTTCTTTGTTATTGAGGTCGCGTTTAATGACGGAAATGCAGCTAAAGCTACGCTGCGCCAGCCATGGAGTGATCAAACTTTCCTAATAAATGCAGCCTACACAACACCGCTCGAAACGTATGTAAAACAAAAAATTGCTGCAGATCCACGAAGTGAATGCTGATGATGGAGCGAAGCTCTATTGACGAAATGATAAAGCATATAAAGAATGTTTATGAAATCCATCTGTCTGTCCATGGATGGATGGACGTACACACGGACGGACAGACGCATGCACGGACAGAGGGACGGATGTACGGACGGACGGACGGACGGATGCACGGACAGAGTGCGGTCTATTTTAAACCTATATGCGTGCTATGAACGCTCTATGCACGGTATATGTATGTCACATTTATGTGACAAGGAAAATAACGCAAAAGAAGAGGAAGAAGACGAACATCACATGACGTTGAATCGGGACACCAGAAGAAAAGGAAGACGAGGTGAAAGATATAAAAAAAATGCCCCCCACCTCCCCGAAGCGAATCGTGAGGAAATGCGAATGCATTTCGCGCGCGCTTCACTCCATTTATATATGGTGGTTGTGGTTCGAAGAAGGAAAAGGCGCCTAATATCTGCAGCCCGGTCGGGAGCACGGCGCAGCGCCTGTTTTTTTTATTTTTTTTTATTTTTATTTCTTAATCTTTTATTTTATATATATATATATATATATATATATATATATATATATATATATATATATATATATATATATATATATATATATATACGTGCGAGCGAGCGGACGGGAGAGTGGGGCGCAGGGAGGAGAGAGAGCGAACGGCGAGAGAAGGAGCGGCGAAGCACTGCACCTACCCTCTCCTACAATCTCTCCACACACGCGGGAGCTCCGCCGAGCTCCCGCGATGCGAGCGCCTTCACACACCAGAGCGCGCTCCTCCTCTCCACTCTCTCCGCTACTCCGCCCGCATCACCTGCTCCGGTTGCTAGGGGCGAGGAGAAGCGCGCGCGCCCGCAGCTGTTGCTATGGGAGAGGGAGTGAGAGCGGAGAGCCGCGGACAACGCCGCACAACGCCGGATGCCTGAAATAGCCCGACTAAGAAATGCATTCGCATTTAAAAAAAAGAGGGCACGTGAACAGAGGGGCTGGAGTGTTCGAACGTGAACGCGTGTGTGGGGTACGAGCGACGCCGCCCTGTGTTCCGGGCGCTCGAGCTCCGACGTCCTACGGCAACGCACCGTAACCACCGCCTGTGTAAGGACACATCCAGGGACCTGGTGAAACGACCAGCAACGCCCAGGGTGCGCCAACGGCTCTTGTGCCGTGCGCACCGACCTACGGCACCGCTCCGTAGGCCTCAACCGAGCCTATCACCGCGGGACGTGGGCCCCCTCCAGAACCAGCGACACCCCAGGTCTACGAACCACGAGCCCATCAGCCTTCGCCGCCACGCCAACACGCGTCCTACAACGCAAGTCCGCCCCATCGACTGGGACGCCGATGGCCAGGCCAATGCCACCGCAACGCCTCCTCGCCTCGTCACGTATCGGCGCCAAACGCCGTGAGTTCTGAAAGCGAAGAACGCTTTGCAATAACTAGCGACTTACGTTCTCTTTCTTTTTTTTTGGTTGGATAACTTTGTTTGGAGCGGCGTCCTATTTAGTGTGTTTCTTCTTCATGTTTGCAGTGGTTTTTTTTTTTTTGTTGTGGTTGGTTGTGTGTGCTTTCCATTAGAGTGTAATTAAAATGTCTGTTTATAACGCTGCCGTCTCGTCTATTCTTTCTGGCCGACCAGTTCCGTAGATCCGTGACAATGTAACACCCGTGTTTTGGTCCGACGGGAAGCTACGATGACAGCGTCAATGGACATCGTAAGAGCCTAAGGAGCTTCGCTCCTAAAAAAATATTCACGAGCTACTCAACTCTATGAAGGTGGATGTCCAGCCAAGCAGTGTAGCACACATCACACAATTGACGCAGATTTTTGATTAAAGGTCTCTTTAAACTTTCCCTTTGCAGCGTGTATCTCACCAGGTCACATGACACATCGTAAACACATCATTAATGAGAACTAAGTTAGTTCTCATTAATGATGTGTTCAACAAAGCAAAATGAGCCCTTAAGTTAACACTTCTTTCCTTATGACACATCGTAGTTAAACACTGAAATTGGTTACGTGCCAAGTGAAGAGCGTTGCCCCACAATAAATTTTTTAATTGGTGCATTACGAGCTCAAAAACCAATGCTTTGACCCGGCGCGAAACCATGATGCGCGGAGGCGAGCTTCAAACCCTCGCCCTCTACAGCCTTCGCAAGCCAATTTCCTTCCCTGCCCACTTTGGTATCGGAGCCGGAGGAACCCATGACGCCGTCGCATCAACGCGTTAGGCCTGCTCACCACTCCGGGCATGGCCTCTGACGTCACTCAGTTTCGTCCCTTGTCTGCCGCCGAGCAGACGCGCGCATGCATGCTCCCGCCGTTCGAGAGAGCAGGATTACTAAGCCGGACGAAGCCTGTCGTGGTGTGCTGGTGTTTCTTTTGGCGACTGCATGAAGATGACCGTGTTCTTCTGCGTCTGTGAAGTGCTGCGTGGTGACATGTGCTTCGTTCACCGAATGTTCGCGTAGTGTACACCTGCAAGCTCTCCCAATGTGGCAGTGCTGAGGGCCCAACTGTCGCCGTTTTGTACCGGAGGTCCAAGTGTTTTCATTCCCCAAGGACGACAAGAAAGCGAAATGAGAGCGTGCCGTTCGTCGGGATGACATCGATATGCGTTCTCTGCGTGGTTCGAAGGTACGCTTTTGATTTGTTTTAAAAGCACCACTTCTAACATGTTCGGTTCTTTTTGTAAAATGATGTCGTGTGCGCTTCTAACTTGTTAGCGTAAGCCTTGACGTTAGACAGTTTTAGCTTATATAGTGTCGCTGATGCTCAGCCCCGCAATAACTTAGCGTACCGAGACAGTGCTAGGAACTGCATATATTTCGCGGTTTTTGACGCACGCGTTTCCGGAGACGCGGTCTGCTTGGCTCAAAAAACGACGGTGAAACGAAGTAGACGCATCTTCACGTTGTGCTCAACCAATTTCACAAGGGGAGCGAGAGATGCGTTTTACGTTCTACTGCTCGCATTCCGAACACATCAAAGTGGAGCAATAAACATGCATGGCAATATATTATTAGAACAGGCGTTTTTCCTTCAGGGTCGGTAAACGTTTCGCTATTTGCGCGTAGCACCGCGGTCTTATTGTAACACCTCCGATTACTGTGTTGAGAAAAGGGAAGGAGGGCAGAGTATTTCTTACCGCTGCTCCGACCATTTTTTTTTTTTTGGTATTATAATTAGGCGCCAGTGTCGCCTGCCTCTTCGCCTAATTTATTTCCTTGAAATATGTACTGCTGATAGAGCCGCATTTGGATGCCTGTAGACACCTTAAAGATCTCCCTGTTTTGTACCTTAGTCAATAAGGGGCATGTCGAGCAGAAAGCTTCAGATAAATCGCCTTCTTACATGGTTTTAAGGTGTGTGAGCTCCATTTCAAGCCGGAATACTTAAGGACGTACCAAGAAAAGTGCAGAAGTTTAGGAAATCAATAGGAACAGTTTCTGTGCATCTTCTCGACAATGTGTAATGTGTGTGTGTAAATGAAGAATAAAGATCGAATAAAATTTACCTTATTTGTTTCGTCACATCGTTGGGCCATCAAACTTTGCTCTTATAAATTGGTCACACGTTCCATAGCGTACGATCTTTTATTTTTAATTGGAATAATAAATGGCTTGCAGATAAAACGCCAAGAACTTTAATTGAAGCTTAATACATTCCTTAAAATCAGCGCCAATCCCGATGCGACAGGCAAAATTAAGCTTTTGCACATGTAAAACTCACTGCGAACGTTTTATCTTTTCACGGAAGACGTTGGTGGCAATGGCTTCGCAGCCTCCCGAGGGCGCTCGCTCATGACGCGTGACGTCACGGCGGCAGTGAGCAGGCCTGATAATATTTTTCTATACCTCGCGACAACTTTCTGTGGCAGCACAGTGAAAGCTACGAAGCCGAATCACGCACTTTTTTACTACGCTACTGCATGTAGTCCGCGAACGCTAACTTTTATATACTACGTAGCCTAAAATAAAACTTAAAAACAAAAGATGTAGTTATTATGTTCAAGATCGTTCGCATTGTTATCAAGAAAGCTTATTCCGTGTTGGAGTTTCGTTTTTGCTGTTTCTAGTTTTCAGGTCTTCTGGTGTCATTTCACCTTTTTCCTGCCCCGGTAAACAATTATGGCGTCGTTCGGTTGCAGCAAGTTCATATCGTGGCTTGTGAGCGAGGATGAGTGCGTGTTCGTTAGGCCATCTGTATTCATCTAGCAGAAAGAAACGAAGACAGCTGTGCGTCGTCAAATATTTTGTTCCCCGCTTATGCTATCACGGAGAAAGAAGTTGTGTGCGTGTGATACCGTCAGCGCAAGTGGGTCTCTCATCGCGATAGCCGCCTTGAAAATGACACCGGCGACCTGTCAGTCATCAGCAAAACCAGCTGCTTGAAAGCAAAATCGCGATTGGAAACTGTACGCAAAAACAATTACCCTTTTCATAAATTGCGTTCCATACGTGGTTGGTATTTCGGCTGCCTGATATTGCTGATACAATCACGCTAAAGATCGCGTACTGTAACTAGAGCTGTGCGCCGCCGCGCCGCCGCCGCTGCCTGTTTTTGCTCAAGCCGATCGCGCCGCCGCCGACGTTTTCAGAGTAACCGCGCCGCCGCCGCCGCCGAGCAATAATTTTGGCGCGCCGCCGGTAGTCTTTCATTTTAACCCGAACGGGGAATCGGGGCATAAAATACATCACTTCCACAGCAAGCTTTTCTCGATGTGTCGGTGTAATGGACTCTCCAGTTCAGCCGCCGCTGATTGGAGAAAGCTCGGCCAGCAGCGCGCCCTCTCTTTCCGATTCTTCCTCTTCAACGTCATTATGACGTCACGAAGTTTTCACAACTCTTGACTCAAAGTAGAGGAACGGAATCCACTTTCGTGCTCGTGTCGCAATTACCATCATGCTTTCCTTTGTTTTCCTTTTTCTTGGGGAGCTCATGAGTAAGTAAAAGAAAATTCACGAGAGCCCGCGCCTCATGTCCACAGACCAACCTCCTCCGACGCCACTACCCCCTCGTGCTCTAAGCTCTGGTCAAAGTTTCCAGCATGCTCCTGTTTCATTTTTTATGTCTCGGGAGTTATTCTCGATGTGTCCCCCCTTGTGGACTGTCCATTTCGGCCGCAGCTGATTGGCTGGAGTGCGGTGACCTGTGCGCTCCCTGTTTCCGGATCTTCTTCCGGAACGTCAATTTTGATGTCACAAAGCTTTCACAACTCTCGACTCTAATGAGAGGGACGGAATGCGCTTCAACGCAACGAACGCAGCGCCCAGACATCAGCTTTTGGGCGTACATCTCGGAGGCTGTGTATAAATTCTGATAGCCTAAGCCATCGAATTAGGTTAAATTCTGCTGCCCGTCTAACGCACCTGCGAAGGTCGGTACGCATTCCCTGCATCGTTTTCAAACATCTGGGACACATTCATAAGCAAAGTTCAGACTTGACAAGTTCCTGTTCATGTAAATTTCGTCCACTTTCTTACGCTGGGAATGTGCTGGCGGGTTCGGTGCATTGACTTGGTATATATATGTAATATCTGGGGTTCAACGTCCCAAAACCGCGGTAAAATTGAGGGACGTCGTACTGGAGGGCTCCGGAAATTTTGACCATCTGGTATTCTTTAACGTGCACTATTAACGCACAGCACACGGGCCTCTATTATTTCTCCTCCATCGAAATGCGACCGCCGCGGCCGGGATCGAACCCGCGACCTTCGGGTCAGCTGTCGAGCACCCTAACCGCTACGCCACCGCCGTGGACGCATCGACGTGGTCAAGAGCAAACATCACGGCCAACCGCTTTTTCGAGAAACTGAATGCGCTCTGCCGAAATGGACTGTGGACATCTTCAGATGGACACATCGAGAATAGCTCCCCGGAAGTTGTCATATATATTTCTTTCCTCCAGAAGTCTCAAGAGTATTGCCTGACCTCAACGCTGCGGCGTCCTACAGCCTTAAAGGGAGACGACGCAACTCGCTGGATAACATATTCGTGGAGTCTCGGGCCTACTACATTGTGCATAAATAAATCAAATACATAAGTAATATATATCGACGGTTTAATGCACTTTTTCCCTTACTTTTTTTACTCGAGTAAGTCGATAAATAAATAGAGAAGTAAAGGCAATGAAACACTTAAAATAACCGATAGCTGAGCTCGTTTGTAGGTATTCATGTTGAAAAGACACGACGTGAAAACACAAGGGGGAAGTCAAGAGAGTGACCAGTTATCTCTCGCGTTGACCATCACGCGCAACTGACTGAGAGGTATCGCCTCTTGCCCGGGAATGCGGAGATAAGTATTTTAAGTGCGGAGCAATTTAAGGGCCCGGGCTGTCGTATGCAGTCATCGCATGCTGTCATCGTATGCTGTCGTAGCTTGGCGTAACTCAGGAAAAACCACGAATAGTATAGCCATCTGTCGCATATTGAGCGCACGCTCGCGCCAAGGAGAAGTCTGCTTCCTCTTGTTCTTCGAGCACCTTGATGATGATATTAAGTGCGGAGCAGTTTAGGAGCCCGGGTTGTCGTATGCGGTCGTCGCTTGGCGTAACGCAGGCAAAACCAGGTATAAAAAGAGAAAAAAAAGGAAGCGAGCAAGAAATAGAGAAAGAAAGAAAGCAAAAAAGAGGAAGAATAAAAAGAGCCAGAGAGAGAAAGAAATGAATGAAGATGGAGGAAGAAATCAGTAAAAATTGAGAAAAAAAAGACCAGAAAAAAAAAGAAACAGAGAAAATGAAAGAAAGAGAAGAGGAACTAAAGAGAAAACCGAAGAGAAACAAAGAAGGCTGCCCAACTCCGCACTTCCTTCAGGATTGGCACCACTAGTGCGAAGCTGCGTTAATTTGTTTTTTTTGTTTTTTGTTTTTTTTTTTGTCTACCTGCTTTTCCGCCGCTGTACTATTTTAGGGGCGAAGCTCCTCTTAGTCTAACCTTGTCAGGCGTAACGCGTAACCCCCAGTATCGCCTGCCATCTCGGAGGCCATGATAAGAGATGACCATTTCTCGTCTCATTTCCTAGATGGCGTTACTCTGCCGCTACTCTCCGAATTGCCGCTACTCTCCGATTGGCTGCTGCGCGCGCTTTGCCTGAGTTCGCGGCGATCGAGTGCCTCTCTGTCTCCTGGATCGTCGCCGTACGTGTCGAATCGTTGGTAGGGCATGGACGAAGCGAAGCAGCGGGCGCGGAGGGCCGCCGCTTCTCGGGCTCGCCTTTCGGGGTCCGCTGCTCTCGCTGCTCGGAGTGCACGTTGGCGCCGCTAGCTGTGCACTTCTCCGACCACAAGTGCGTAATATATAAAGGTGACTTGAAATCTCAATAAAAGTTTACTTCACCGTACCTCACGTGTTTGCATGATGATTTTATCGGGCGAACTTCTCGGAGGGTTAACGGCATCAACCATAACCTCTCAAGCTTCGCCCACCTCACCATCATTCACCTCGTGGATATGCTGTGATTTTTTTTTCAGTTAGTGGCGTTCGCGGTGTCTTGACAACTCTCTTCTCCTTGTTTGCACGCCCTTTCTTTTTAAGGGCCCCAAAGCAGCCTCTGAAAATACAAAATCGAGCGCGTTATTCTCTCCTGGCGTTTCTCTTTTTTTTTTCGTTTTTTTTTTTGCGCTCCTCGTGACGCGAAAGCGGTAATTCACGATACATGATTAGGGCACATATTTTTGATTGGTCGATATACGAGAAATATCAGTTCTGAATTGTCTCCTACCCTGCTTTGCCATGCATTCGCTCACCCGTTCTTCCCCACCTCACATGATTACCGTCAACTATGAACTTATTTCACACTGTTTTGTGAGTTTCCGATTGCGCAAGGCGAAATAACAGAGTGCAGTCGACAAGCTCGAAATTCTGATGGGCTCAGCGCTTAGTGCTCCCATTGTACTCGTGCTTTATAAAGAAATAAGTGTCGAGGACATATGGAATGGAACGAATGGAAGAGGCACCGGATTATTTGATTCTTCCAATGGACGAACTCTTTACAGCGGAGACAATCCAGCTCGCCAAAAAATAGGCCAACCCGCTTCCACGGTTATTGTCTATTTTTTTGATTGCGATAACAATTATATGGACACCGTGTGCAGGTTTTCATTGTCGCCGTCATGTTCCGTATAAAGCCCAAATCGATAATTTTTGTACGCGCATCGTATGCTGTACCCGCTAGTAAAAGCTCGCGAGTGCCAGCGAGGTACACAGCTGAAGCATAGATGAAACAAGCTGCCCAACTCCATCGCACGTGGAGTGCATGCCATAACATCACACCGCGTGCGAGGCCTGCCATCGGTCGCTCCTCAACAAGAAAGGAAGCCCTGTCCGTCTTTCACTGGACGAAGGAGCATGAAGGGACGTCGGAGTAGGAGTGGGCTGCGTCGCTCGATATCCGCACCTGTGAACTTGGACTATAAGGGCGCGGTCGCGAGTGCTGGAGCGCGCGCTATCTCGGCAGGCATCATCAAACGCGTCTCGTATACCCTTCTACGCGCTATCATCTCACCACTTCGTGCTGTGACTACTGATACGACAAACTGCATGAGAACCGCTCCTTTCCCGGGAGCGGCCGTATTCCCATACACCAGTGTTTTGCAGTTGCGCGAGATTGGATGAAAAAGAGGTATAGCTGATAGCCTTAGTTCGTTATAACATTACGACATGTTGCTGTCGCACTCACTGCTTCGCCCTTTCGGGGAAACAGATTTTTTTCGAAATTCAAGGGACAAACTTCTATCCCCACCACCTGTTGAATCTACCCCCCCCCCCCCCCCCCCACCCCCCCGCGCGCGCCGCGCCGCCGCCGATCCGATGAACCCCACGCCGTTGACGTGCCGCCGCCGGAGGTGGAAACACCGGCGCGCCGCCGCCGGCAATATTGGGTCCGGCGCACAGGTCTAACTGTAACACCGGACCCGTCGGCGTCTACGGCGGGAGGGGTTCTTGGCACTATGCGATGACCGCGATTTTCGAGAATAAAATCACCAGTGCAAAGCTTCGCCTGGGCAACAGCTGCGTTCATGTCTATTATGCGGCTGACTGCCACAACAGCGTTCTTGACCGAGTAAGGAGTGCGAGTAAGGAGTTCACCCGCTTGGAATTACCACGGCCATGGCCTTACGAACGTGAGACGCTCGCCTGTGACCGGTCGTGGCGAAGATATCTGCGACCCATCGATGCCTTCGCGTCCACAAACAAAATAACGTGAGCGTCTCATAAAAGTTCTTGCGTCTCCAGAAGAAGGAAAACGACGATTCCGACCCTGTCTTCACAGAAATTTAGAATATGGTTTCTTGCCATTGCGTTGAATTTTCTATCACGCAGTTCCTGCTCGGCCGTGCCCCCCCACCCCCCCCCCCCCCCCCTTTTTTTTTTTCGAAATAAATCTGACCAGTTCAATAAAGCTGCTTCCTGTATTCCTCAGCAAGGAAGAATATTTTATTGATTTGAACAAATAAGCACATGCAAGCATTACTGTATGGTGCTCACTTTACACGCGGGCTCGAACCGCTGGCAGGTTAGCGTTATGCTGGAATTCGAATAAGAACACAGCAATGATTCCATGTATTTTTCCTTCACTCCGGCGTTCATAAGTATCTCAAGGCTTGTCATAGCTTTCGATTAAAGCTACATATAACCTATCTTTTAATACACTATTTAAAAACTAACATCATAAACCTTGGAAGTTCTCGCGAAAACGTACATGTTGGATGCGCTTGCGAAACTGAAACCGAAATCGCCCGCAAACGGACTACTTGGCGTAGTAACACATGTGCAGAAGCTCCGCCCACGTAGCTTTGGCTGTGCTGCCACAAAGTTGTCGCGAGGTATAGGTGGCATTGGTTATGCGCACGCAAGGTCACGTGCGCATGACGTGCCCGGGCTAGCCCGTGCACGCAAGCGGTGTTACTGCCTGTTTCAGCAGGATGGATCCCTCAGTGCTTGCACGCTTGCAGAGGCTGGCATGGATCATGGATCCTTACCGCGATACACCGCGTCCCATCGCTGGAACTGCTGTCAGGGACGACGCACCAAAAACGCGCCAAGCGTTGTCAGGGCTTGCGCTTGCACGACGCGGAAACGGCGAGATTACGAACGCATGCGAAAAGAGGCAGATTAGTCTCGCATATCGCTGCGATTGCAAGTAATAAATAAATAAATAAAAATACGCACTCATTCCGCTTGCGTGTTTTCTTATTTCTCTAAAAGTTTCACTCATCTACTCAAGCAACAGACTTCACAAATTACACATGTCGCTGCAAATAATTCTCACAGTATCACGTGCTACTGTGAGCGACGCCAGAACACCGATGTTTACGTAGAGGATCGTCATCCCTTCCATCACGGGGCGCGCGCCCGCGGGAAGGGCAAGCGAAATTCAATTTGATATTTCACCTGTGTCCGCAGCGCGTAGCATTGCAAATATTGGCAGACGCGCTCCTGAGCACCCAGTGTACGCATTGAACTTGTCAGCTCAGAATGCTCAGACCTGGTGAAGGGCCCTTTAAGCAGCGTGCGTCTTTTTATCGCGACATGCGCTGTACTGTCTGGCATTGCGCATGCTCTTGGCTTTTTGTGCATGAAATTCAGGAGCCATTTGAGCAGCATGCGTATTTTTTCTCATTACCCATTTTTCGATATTTTAGTTGACCAGCGGTGGATAACGGGGTTTGCCCAATTGCGGTGGCACATCTCTTTCAGGGGTTTTCTTGTTCAGTAGGATACACTGCCTTCTGGCAGCCCCGTCCCCTTAAGGTGAAATAAATAAAGTTGTTTCTCTCTCTCTGTCTCTCTCCAGTTGAGTAGATAATTGTTGACTAGGCAACTGTTCGCGCAGTTCGAATATGTATATATTTCTGTTACTCTCAGGGCCGCACTTAAGTCAATCAATTAGCCCAGTTCGCCAGTTGTCCTGTGAGATTAGTCTGGATGACCACGGTCCTTTTTTTTTTAATTTTAAATTAAAGGACGTTCATGATGATGATAATTTTGTGTTGAGCAAGTAACTGTTCACCGAGTCATGAATAGCCGAGCAATGTGCAAAAATCTGTTACGTCTAAAAAATTGACTCCGTCACTCAGATATGCCAGAGCAAATACCCTGATATTAAAACTGTGTGAAATGCTACATTACCACACGCGCTTGTTTCTACCGACTTGTGTCTGATCCACGAGAGCTGTTGCCACCGCTCGCGCTGGCCGCGCCGCAATGTTCGAGAAACTTAATAAGGGTGAGTACCTGGGCTTTTTGGTAGTGGGTCATTTCATAAGCTTATGCGAAACTTCTCAATTAATCAGGAAGGAAGGAAAACAGAGAGAGGAAAGGCAGGGATGTTAATCAGTTTGGCATAACCGGTATGCTACCCTGCACAGGGGGGAAGGGATGGGGGGAGATTGAAAGAAGAGTGAAGAAAAAAGAAGAGCAAGTGGAGGAGCACACACGCACACACATAACATCACAGCGCAGAGCGGCAGTCTTGTGCAGTATACGGCATCATTAAGAGTCTACAGCCGCTCGTGCAAGTCTGTTGTCCTTAGGAATTTGAGCAATGCCTTGGTTGATTGAATTATCGATGGCTCGAGAACAGTTTCTAGCGTCATCATTCTGTTGTCGAGACGAGCGAGGGCGGACGAGAGGGATCGTCTCTGCACAGCGTAGCGAGGACAGAAGCAGAAGATATGCTGCAACGTCTCCTCGGTACCGCAGGCGTCGCGAGTAGCGTTGTTGGCCATCCCTATGTGAAACGAATATCACTTCGTGAAAGCCACTCTAAGCCATAAGCGGCAGAGCAAAGTGGCCTCTCTTCGGCGGAGTCCCGTTGGAATTTGAAATCGCCGCACCGCGTTTAGGTGGTGTTGCCGATAGTTTTGGCAGAGACGGTGAAGGAGGCGGCAGTCACACTGTACGGGACGAAACTCTCGATAAAGCAAACTTGTGCCCCGAAAACTTAATATTTTGTACACTTAATGCGTCGACCACAGCGGTCGGTAATCTGATCGTCGGTGGAACGCGTGGTCTTTTATACGCAGTTGATCGAAAATTCCAGCGTTATCGCTGGTGCTCGCGTTAGCTCTGGAACAGGAATCTCAAGCTAGCCTGACCTAGCGGGCCTCCTTCAGGAAATTTAATCCCGTAAGGGCCGGGGCAGAGAAGAAGGTAGGTTGGAGGGGGGGGGGGGGGTGGGAGTGCTGTCCGCTAACGTTGTCATTGGAAACGCGGCTTTTTCCGTATCACATGTATGGGCTAAACATATCGATACCGATCCCCAGCATGGCTAAAATTTGGACGCATATTCTATAACATAGGAATTTTGTTTCACGCGGTTAGATTTCAAAAAGGTGGTGGCCCCGTGGGGTGCGTCATGAAAAAAAATCCTTGAGACCAGCCACGCATATGTAGCTCATGAAGATATATACTACTGAAGAAAACGATTTAGAACGAACAGAGTCATGTGCTGACGGCGGGCCGCTAGAGAATGGTCCGCGGGCCGCATGCTTGAGACCCCTGCTCAAGAAGAAGCTCGACTGCTCGCGTCGAGCGCGCAATTTCTCCGAATAGTCTAAGCAGGGGTAGGCAACCTGCGGCCCGTGCGGCAATATTATGCGGCCCGCGGCACGACGTCAGAACCCTTCACCCTCCCCTTGTCACTTCCTATCTGAAGGCCGACACGGCAGTTTTGAGCTCAATTGGGGTTTTGAAAAAAATGAAATTCGTGTCCGGCATGCTTGCACTCGTTAAGGTTCCTGGGGTTGAAACTCAACCTTTTCTAGCAGCAGGCTAGCGAGTCTAAGCTTTGTCACTTCCCTTGCTGCAAACGTTTTGTGGGAGGTACGTGCACACTTATTCCCACTGAAAAAACTGTCAAATAATACTGGATTTAAAGAGGGAACTTGAAGTGAGCTTCTCCGATTTTCAAGAAGCATTCGAGTAGCATCTGAATATTTCACAATGATCTTAAGGTGAGAATATGTTGGAAGTGGCTGATCTGGAGACAGACGTACGATGCTCTCAAAGACGAATTTGATGAGAAAGATACTGTGAAGTTTTACGCCGGCCTCGCAGACTCAAAGTTTTTAGAGTTCGAAGAAGCTAGCAGCAGCCATAGCAGTGTTCCGTAGTAGATACATCTGCCAAGAGACGTTCTCAAAAATGAAGTTCGCCAAATGACAGATGTGTTTCCCACTAACTCATGAAGACCTCCGCGACTTTCTGCGTACTGTCGGTGAGCAGGTCTTGATGTAGGTATTTGCCAGTTGGCTAAGAATGTCCAGCACGAAAAGTAGCATCGAGTTTCTTGAAGATTGTTTTTTTTTTTGCTTTTTTTGCTTGTAACCTATGGTTGTAAACTGAAACCTTGTGACCTACGTACTGAAAATACACATGACTTTTATTCCAGTTTTGTGCATTCTTGTCACTTGACGAGATTTTTTCCTGTTTGCGTGCAAAGCATCACGCCTCCCCCCTGTCTTTGCCATGCGGCTCCCTGCCGTGTCGGCTTTATGCAAATCGGCCCTCCGCCTCACAAAGTTGCCGACCCCTGGTCTAAAACAATCAAAAATTTCGAAAAACATTGCGGTGTAGCCCTCGCCGAGGGATAGTAACAGCTTTTGTGGGTGATACACAGAGCCTGTAGCCTACCGGATGTGACCTGTACACTGTGCATTGGGAGTAGTACATATCCTGTTTGTCGTTGACCATACATTAAAGTTTTAGTAGCGCCTATACCTCTCCGTGTCTCTGTATTTCTGCCTTCTCGATACACTATGGCAAACATTTATTGTATGTTGGCTCTTCATTTGTGTACAAGTAGTCACGTGTGACTTGCATGTGCTCTATTGGAATTAAAAAACAGAACTTATTCAATGGACCCTTCCGGGGTAGCGACATGTCTTGCCTTCACGAAGGACTGGCTTCATGCGGTGAAGTTTACTGTTCTTTTGCGACTTGCATTGATGTTGCCAGATAGAGGTTTATAGCAAATATAAAGTTCGAAGCTTGTGCCTAACATGTACAGCCTGTATCACACTTAAAGGAAATCTCGGAGCGCATGACACGCGGTGCGGCCAGCGCTACAGTCGCGTGCAGCCGTAGCAGACGACGCGGTTCAACACTACGTCCCTCGAGTGTCTGCGCACGCGCGAGCTGCAGCCGGCGCGCGACTGCACCGCCGTCCGCGCCGCGTGCCATGCGCTCCGAGATTTCCCCTAAGTGTGAAACAGGTTTACATACATTCATGTTTCAGTCAGATATTTTGCTGCTGCAGGATATTGATCCGCCTTGTCATTACTTAAGATCCATACGTCAATAGGGACTCAGCAAAAGCGAATGGTGTGTCTTTACTTAGTTTTGATAGTATTTTTAGTATGTCACCGTTGATAGGTTAATATTGAGATCTTTAAGATTTTCGCACCTCTTAAATAATATGGCGTGAATGACTGGTTGATGTTTCACGTTTATAATCGTTTGTAGTAGCATCCATATTGCATAACTCTTAGCAGTTTCAAGTGAGACGAACTCTGGTTGTCTCATCGTGAGCTCTTATTTACACTCAATGATGCTGCTTTCCATAAGAGTGCGCGCCTACGTTCCATAGACCTAAAATTATGTACGTGTTGTAAGTTTCCTCTATTGGAAAATTGGATGTGTTTAAATGGCGTGCCTAGTTTTTTTAGGCGTTAGAGAACTACTGAAGCAGTTTTTTTAAAATATTTCCATGGAACTTGATCTTAGTGGCCATTACGTAATGGAAACTGCTTCAGTACTAATGTTATACTCGCAACATTTTTCTTTGTACCCTAGCATCAGCTGTCTAATAGCATTTGGCTTGTGTGTATAGTCGTCTGTCAGAGTGAGTCAGAATAGTATGGCGTATGTGGTCCGACAATGAGGGAGTCAAGAGAAACGCATGTAGACGTGAGTTGTCACTCTGTGGTCATCGTACGGTTCGTTTGTTTTACTTGCGAAAGCCGGTAATGGGCGAGGTCCTTTAGGAACCGGGCGCAAAGCGGAGCCCTTTGCTATAAATACGTAGCATGAAGCTCTGAAAGCGCGAAGGAAAGGTCATCGCTTTTATAACGACACAGAAAGTCAAAGAATCGACCGATTTGATGATATCGAAATCAGGCTCTTCGCGGAACGTGCTTACAGCGGTAGTATGGCGTTTGTATTTCGATTCCCACGATGCGCGTTTCTAAAAAGTTGCCCATAGCCATATGCTTACGTCGACCGAACATGTTTGTGTTCTTCTTGAAGCAGCTGCCGTAGTTCCCCTTCAGAGGAAGTTCTTGGAAAACGTGGAGATAAACACAGCTCAAAATGTACCAGCTGCTGCAAAACGTGCATCTGATAGCAAATGGCGTGTTTTGTCGTGGAGGCTACAGACAGCGCTACCATATCCGCTACGGTGACATTTCGAGATGCTATCTGCGAACACACGCTGCGCATAATATGTGAATTATCGCGAAACAATATCAAGAAGACCATCGAAATAGCGCCTGCACTTAACTATTGGGCTGAAACAGTGTGGAAAACGCAACTACGCTGTTTAATACGTAGAGTGTGGTGCTCGGTGTGCTAAGCAAGAAGCTGGACTATGAAAACATACGTCTGCGCGTGTTTCTTGGTCAGCCTTTACGGTTGCAAATAGTCGAGCAGTCCTGTATGTGAGGCGTCACAACGGGCTGCAGGAAAAATAATAATAATAAAAAGCTGGAAACACAAAATGGTAAAACACATCGTAATGAATGTTTATATTAATGTCCTTTAGGCGCTAAAAACGGGCACACCAGAAGAAAAGGCGAGGACAGGCGCGTTGTCCAGTCGTTGGTTCTTCTGGTGTGTGTCTTTTCGCGCCTAGTAGCTCTAAAACAACAAAAAAATATTACCTACTTGCCCAGCAAGAAGTTTTGCTAACTACTTACAAAATTTTGCCAATCTTGAAGCTGCCAAACAGTTCATTACAGGGAGGCAGTTATGCGTAGGGTTCCGTGTATTTTACCTGTCCATCGACAGAAACGTACAGGGCAAGCCCTGCAAACTGGTAAAACCCCACCAATCTCCGCTGGTTCACTAAGAATGAAGGAACCACGTAGGAGCAAACGCAAATTAAGGTTTTGCGCAAAACGCCAAGCATATGCAGCATGCCTGACAAGACGACGAATGTCGTGAAACGGACAATGCGGCAAAGATAAAGCAAGTACCATGCTGCTGAAACACAGAACATAAAAGGGGCATGTACTCAATTTTAAACAAACTTTCTGAACTAAACCTTTCGGATTTAGTTGCATGGTATTTGATTGGCTATGGTTCGAAATTGTGTGCCGCGTCTGTGCTATGTGTTAAAAAGTTCGCTGGTCATCCACCTCCACAGAATGTGTAAGGTTGTTTATTGACGCGTGCACTTCAGGGAAAGTCGACAAACGTCAAGGGGAGGTCGACGGAGAGCGGCGGGCGTCAAGCAGCCAATGTCCCTTGCTACTATTGACCCTGAGGATTGCTTGCTTGCTTGTGTGCTTCGTCGTCCCTTTTTTCACAACAAGTGGAATGGCTCACAATTCTTTTTCACTCATCCTAAGAAAAAAATCATCCAATAACTTCTAAACACGAATAATTTCATGTCGCCAACGCAGCCACTGCAAATAAAGGTCACGCTTGAGGGCCACTAAACCACCTGCGATATTTTTTCAAACATTTCAAGTAAACATGCGCATCGTGTGCGAAATGCCGTCACGATCAACGATGCCACACGCGGCAGCGCTACAAGCCGCGGCCGCGCCACAAATTCCAAAAAACAATCCCTCCTCCTTTCCAAGCCCTTCCGGCCTCCGCGTGACGTCAGGATATGAATACGTGACGTAGAGCGCAAGTCATGCTCTATTGGTCGAACAGGAACCTACGACATCCGGTAAGTCAGCAATCAGCTGGCCGCGCTCCTTGTTGTTGTTCATCGTGTTGCCCGTGCGGAGGTGTTCTGGCACGGCGTGTCACCGTACGGATCCATCATGTTGGCGATCCTTTGAAGGCGTGCGCGCAACACAAGGTCCATGCCGGCACGATTGGTATGAGCACGGGCCGGCACGGCAGCAGCGGTTAGCCAACAAGCGCGCAGTCGACGGAGCAGACGGAGTGCGGAGTCGCGGCAAGCGGAAGTAGAAGGTGTTTCGAGCAGCGCGTAGGCGGTGACGTATGCCACGCGAGATTGGAAGGGGCGCTCGGCGAGAGGACAAACCGGCTTTGGGAGGGGATACCAACGGAGGGTGGCGATGGAAAGAGCGAAAGGAGCAATCGCCGCGTTTCGATGATCAAACGCCAATAACTCCGCTATTACGGCACCGTTTCGAAAAATTCTCACGGCTCCGTGTTCGTTGTACACCCGTGCACAACTTCCCCCACCACAACTGAATTTCGAGGTCTGGGTGGTTTACGGGCCCTTTAACAAGCGGGAGCCAGCATTGCACGCAGTGTATGAAACGGATTTTTAAAATTTTATTTACTTAGTGATACTGTCAATCCCGCCAGGAATTTTCACAGGAGTGGGTACAAAAAGAATGAAACCATTGTGGTACACATCGTCAAAATTATACAATAGTTATATAGGGTTACAAAAATAATGATAAGACATGATAATAATTGTGGACCTATGTAATTAAGGAGTGCAAAAAAAGATAACGCAAGGTCACGTTGCCTCAGTTACATTTGAAACACTGCAAAGGAACGTAACACAATGAAGATGAAAGCACGCGCATGATATAAATTGATAACAACTCTATCATTATACATCACGAGTTCAAATATACACGTAAGACGGAAAATGATAGACGCAATAGTGACGCAATAGTGGTAGCGTCGCTAACGTGTTGCTGACAGCACGGTTTGGCCAGCAAATTCGACAAATATGTCAACAGTGGGCTGTGTGACCACCGTCTCCGATAAAGCTCTCCACTCACGAACAATGCGTGGAAAGAACGAAAAACTAAACGCGTTGTTGATGCAAAAGTATTCTTCCAGTGCGAGGTGGTGCTTATGAAGGGTTTTTCTGGAAGTGTTGTAGGAAATGTAGGCGTTGAATGTATAGTTTTGTTATGCAGGACGAGGCACAAAAACTTGAGTCGGAGCAGCATTGCGCAATTTAGAACACCACTAGTCAAGAAATAGGGCCAACAGGTAAGAAGCAGGTGCTGCTTTATTACGCCTGAAGTGCGCATTCCAAGTGTTCCACCATTGCCTCAACGACAGGCGGTGGTGTAATTCTGTTCGCATCTGTGCAACGCAATTCTGCGGAGAGCTTAGGGAAGCAGCGCTTCTGCGTTGAAAAGGCGTTGCCCACCGGACTTCAAACGCCAGCTTCAGAAGTTAACATAGCGTCCATGGTTTCAAAGTTCGCTGAGCTGAGGAGCGGCTAGATATGTACTCATTCTAAGAAAGCACTTCCCGAATCCTTTTGGCCATGTTAAAGTTTGCTAGATCACACCAAATGCCGGTGCACACAGAAGTGAAACAAAGTTCGTAAATATGCTTGAGAAGTCAAAGCGACCGTTCTAAATTTATATAAGATGTATAATAAGCTTTTGGTTCAGGCAATGGTGGGGCATGCTAGTGGGGTAGCAATAGCCTTTCAGGTGTCGTTGCTACAGGTTTCTTTTCTTCGGAAGGATGTACCATTAAAGTGCATCAATTTAGAATGGTCAAAGGCCAGCAATGTATTTGCCTTTTAAATGTGAGAACGTAGCAGCTGTCACAATGTAGTACACGTCGCTTCCTTCCAAACAAGTCGTACGCTGTGCAATCAGTGGCGTACCAACTCGTTCGCAAGTGGGGGGGGGGGGGGGGGGGGCAAGCCTCGCTCACTCTGTCTGTCTTATATATATATATATATATATATTTATATACATACATATATATATATATATATATATATATATATATATATATATATATATATATATATTATTAATGAGAACTAACAGACAATGATGCCAAGGAAAGTATAGGGGACGTTATTAGAAGTAATTGTAATGCAAATGTGAATGGAGTAATTGGATGCAAATGGATCCTGCCGGTGGCAAGTTATCTTTTCGTCCACTTCTCTTTCTTCACATTTGCATTACAATTACTTCTAATAACGTCCCCTATACTTTCCTTTGCATCATTGTCTGTTAGTTCTCATTAATAATGTGTTTAACAAAGCAAACGAGCCCTTAAGTTCACACTCCTTTCCTTATATATATATATATATATATATATATATATATATATATATATATATATATATATATATATATATATATATATATATATATATATATTGTTACGCTGAAGCGGCAAGGGTGGGACGAAAGAAGAGGAGAACGAAGTGGGCTGTCTTAGAAGCAATCCCCGCCTTTGGGTATGAGCCATGTCCGGAGGAAAACAACAACAACAACGACAGCAACAACAACTCGGTGTCGGCGCGGCTACCCTTCGCTATTGATTCTTCAATAAACACACCCCATCGTAACAGTTTTGGTGAGAGGTGCTGGGTACGATAACGGCGCCTCCGACGAACGACGACGCACTGACCGCTGAGTCGCAATACGTGGAGCTTCGCCGAAGTCGACGAATCGCTGGCCTGCCACCTGCGATGGCGTCTGACGGCAACAACGACAACCTGCAACCTGCTTCCACTATTCCGTGGCAGCTGTACATCGAGCCCCGAACCTTTGCCGGACAAGCTGGGGAAGATGTCGACGCATGGCTCAGCTTCTAACAACCGGCGAGTCGGTTTAATGGCTGGAATGCTACCGGCCAGCTCAACATTGTAGGTCTCTTTCTTAAAGGAACCGCATCTGTGTGGTTTGAAAACCACGAAGAAAGCCTGACGACGTGGCAGAAGTTTGTAGATGAAACCAGGAACTGCTTTGGGGATCCGGCAGCTAAAAAGAAGCGCGCCGAGCAAACTCTCATGCAACGAGCTCAAGTTCCAGGGGAAACCTGCCTGCTCATGTGGAGAAGCTGAAGAAGACGTAGAGCACCTTCTTCTACACTGTAAGAAATATGATGGCCCTCGAAGGAAGCTTTTACAAAAACTAAATTGTTTGGATAAGCGGCCCCCCATCAGTAGCAAAAATCTTGGGCCCATGGCCAAGAGGAAACTTCCAAAGCATTGCTGCGCGTGCAATAGTTGAATTTTTGGAGGAATCAGAAATATCATAAAAGTACTAAATCACAAAAAAAAATGTGTTCGCGTTATTGTTCACCGGTATGTTTCGCTGCAATATTCTTGTGTTTAATTTTGGCAAATAATTCTTTGTGAAAGCCTAATTGTTTCTGTTACAGTGTAACATTTAAGAGACTGCTTCCAAGAATCATGATCGGATTTGACATTTTAGAGAACTTTCATATTTTGTATGGACATTTCAATTCGGTGATTACTTGTGTTCTGTCAACTTTTGTGTAGCGTGGACACATTTTTTGTATTGAGGAACTTGGACTCATTGTGTGAGAGTTGTACTATGTGTCTTTGTATAACCTAGTTTGTGCTTGTTTTTTACTATGCGACGACAACTGTTGTGCAAGAGCAGAGGAGTAGCCGGCGCCACGCATTGGCACCAACCTCTCCTTATATACATTTAATAATAATAAAAAAAAACCTGCACTACGTATATCGAGGAAGTGCTCAAGTTGTGCAAGGCCCTGTCCCCTCGGATGACAGAAGAGGACAAAGTCGGTCATCTTCTAAAAGGGATCGCAGATGACGTATGCCAGTTACTCATCGCAAAAGATAGTCGGGAGTCTAAGTGACGTCATTAAGCACTGCCGTACATTTGAAGCCCTGAAAGCTCGACGAATTACACCAAAGTTCAGCCGCCTGGCCAACATAACTAATGTCGCCAGTGTCGACGTGCTTCTGCTTCCAGCCCCATCGGACCTCGCGTCGGTGATTCGGCAAGTAGTGCGCGAAGAGCTCGACCGACGTTAGGCGGCTTCTCTCCCGACACCAAATGTCCGAGAGCCTTTTCCTATCTGCGAATTTGGCGCGACGACTATCAACGCCGCCTACCTTGATGCCTACAACTATGCGCCTCGTGCTAGAGTACCAACCCCTACTATGAATCTGCGTCCAAGTAACCAGTTGTAGGATGGCTGCGCACGCAGACCACCTGCCGTTTCTCAGCAGTGGGACGGCCAGGCAATTCATCCTTCTGCTGACAACATCTGTGCACCCCGTGAGCGTCCCATATGCTTCCACTGCTGTGTCCGCGGCCATGTCGCCCTATTTTGCCCTCATCGCCGTCGCCTGGCAGCACCGTCTTATGAGCGACCGCGTAGTGTCTACCGGCGCAGCAATCAGCACGTTGACGAGACACCCTGTGCTACGACTTTCCTCTTTTTAAGGCGAAAGCCTTTAATGTCTCATGCTCACGTCCGTCCGGTGTTTCCGGCGTCCGGTGTCCGTCCTTCCGGTGTCCGTCCTTCCGGTGTCCGTCCGTCTGGTGTCCGTCCGTCAGTCCGTCCGTCCATCCGTCCGTCCGGTGTCCGTCCGTTCGTCCGTCCGTTCGTTCGTCTGTCCGTCCGTCCGTCCGGTGTCCGTCCGTCTGTCCGTCCGTCCGTCCGTCCGGTGTCCGTCCGTCCGTCAGTCCGGTGTCCGTCCGTCTGTCCGTCCGTCTGTCTGGTGTCCGTCTGTCTGTCTGTCTGTCTGTCTGTCCATCCGTCTGTCCGTCCGTCCCGTCCATCCGAGCTCTGGCACGAAGCCAGGTGGCCCCCCGGGATGCGCAAACGGACGCCGGTCGAGTCGGACTCTACAGCGCTCGCTCTTTGCTTGCGTAGCTTCGCTGTGCCCAGCGTTTGCAATCATTCTGACCGACGCCATCTCAATGGACACAGGCGTTCACGGATTACACTTTCGAATTGACAAAAGGCCCGTCAATTTAAGCGCTGGAACGCTATGGCGTTTGCACGATGCACAAAGCGCGAGAAAATACTAACGCATGCGAACGGAGGAAGATTAGTCTGGCGTCTCGCTGCGACTCGCGGTAAAAAATTGGAAAAGAAAACACGCACACATTCGCTTTGTGTGTTATCCCACTGAGAGTGTAAAAGAAAAAAGACATGGCATAGTCAGTGGAACGGCCACACGCTTTCGCCGAACACACTTTAGAATGTACAAAGTGTCCTTCAATTTTCTAAATAGTGCTGCGTCATAGCTGGGACGCCCGGTATATGATTGTGAGTGACTACGAATTCTTATACTACATGTTGTTCCTTAACTTACTACTTTTCCCAGCTTGTGCGGGTTGTGAAGCGAAACGAGGGAAAGTGGCCCTTTACTCCTCCCCCTGCGACCCCTCGAAGTAAATACGCCTACGTAAACTGTATAAGGCCAAATTTTCTTGGAAAAACTGTAAGCGAGTACAACGTAAGACTACCCCGCATTGTTTCCTCTCGTCCGTGTAGGTCGTTAGCTGTTAATGATTGGTAAACAGAGCATGACTATGCAGAACAATAGGTAAATGTTTTGGAATAGCTAAACAGTGTCTCGTTCCGAACGTAATTCAAGAAGGCTGCCTGCCAATCACACTGGCAGCAGCTACTTGTAGCAGCTGGCAAGACCGATAAATTTGCGTATAATAGATACTTTCTGTTGTATAACTATGGTGAGCTGTTTTTGCGCATATACAACTCTGTTAACTCATTCTTGCTGAGAGAGAAGTATAGAGAGAAATAAACATAACAAGGTATTCGATAAGTGGTTGCAGTTCTGGGTCTTGGCGTTGCTGTGTGGCCACGTTCAAAGATGCTAGAATGAAAAGGAAACCACAGTCTTCGTGAGAGTCTTTTGGAGCGGTCTCAACGGGGGCGCGGGAAAGACAGTCGGCGTCAGCGTGTTTCTGGCCAGACCGGTACACGATTGTCAAGTCGAATTCCTGCAATTGAAGGCTCCATCTTGCGATACGACCGGAAGGATCCTTGAGATTCGCCAGCCAGCAGAGAGAGTGGTGATCACTGACGATTCGGAAGGGCCGTCCGTAGAAGTATGGCCGGAACTTCGTAATAGCCCACACGACTGCCAGACATTCTTTTTCGGTTGTTGAATAGTTTTTCTCAGCAGAAGAAAATGTGCGGCTAGCGTAGGCATTGACGCATTCAACGCCATCTTGAAATTGTACGAGAACGGCTCCGAGACCAAGGTTGCTAGCATCAGTGTGCACTTCTGTATCTGCTTCTATGTCAAAGTGGCCAGGGATCGGTGGGTTTTGTAGGCGTTGCTGAAACTCGCGGAAAGCGTCAGATTGTGCTGAGCACCAGATAAAGGCAACGTCGTCCTTGATCAGTTGCAGCAACGCTGCGGTGATTTTGGAAAAATTTGTCACAAAACGGCGGTAATACGCACAAAGACCTAGAAATCGGCGCACATCATGCTTTGTCTTCGGTACGGGGAACAGAGCAACTGCCGTGGCTTTTTCGGGGTCGGGATGAACTCCCTTACAGCTGAATATGGCCCAAGAATTTAAGCTCCTCGCAGGGGCTCCGGAACCAGGGGGGCAGTGGGGGCCGTCGCCCCCACAGGTTCAAAACCAGTGGGGGGCTGGCCCCCACACTACTGTTCCAGCACCCTCCATCCCCCCTCCCCTCCATCACCTTCTTTTTACCCGGTACCACCCGTGAAGCTAGAGACTCCCTTGACTAGTTAAAAGGCGCTCCCTTCCTTCTGACACTCTATTTGTCGGTGCTTTGTCTGCGTAAGCAGCACTGCCTGTTTTCGCCTGATTCAACGTATCTTCCTTTCCGAAGTGGCTCTCTAGGTGGTAAAGGCTGGCGCTCTATTGTGCAGTTCTTGCACGAGCACATCAGCGCGACGACTCTAGGATGCCTCTCGTTCTCTATCTCTTTCTTTGCTCCTACCCAAGCCCCTGAAAAGCAATGAAATAATAAAAAAACAACCTAGGTGTAAGCCTCATCCCCGATAAGCACGATTTTAACCATGAACCTACCCGAGGCGTAGCCAGAAACTTTTTTAGAGGGTTCTGGACTCGCTTTATTTATGTTATTGCGTTTGCTTCTATGGGTGCGCGTATATATACACATAAAAAATGTAATAATTTCAGGGTGGTGGGGGATGAACTCTTCAAACCTTGTACTAGCTTCGCTCCTGAACTTTTCACTTGAAATGTTCGGTTTCTTCCGGTTCGGCCCGATCTAATTTGGTTCTTCCACATAATGACCTTAGTGAAAATCGGAAAGGGAAAGCGCGGCCCACGGTATTGCTGCTGGAGGGTTGTGATTGAGATGCTCTTTATCTACTCATCAAGCTTGTCAGCCTTCAAGACAAGACGGCTAGCTTTCGTGCACAGACGCAAGGACTAATTGACGATAAAAAAATTATTATAGGCTTTCCTGCAAGGTTTCATTCTCATTTTCTTGTTTTTCAAACCAAAAACTCATTCACAGACTGCTATTTTCTATCGAAGTGCGTTTACCTCCCCTCATTTTTTCATGCTGTATCATTACTTCCCCAGCGACATGTTTCCCGATCAGCGTGCGTATGATAGGGATAACTATACAACCTTCCCGAAGTAACTTTCAAAAAGACTTCGAGGTGTGGGAGTCGTTACTAGAAGGGGAATGTGTCCATTGTGAACTCACTGTTGCTCACCAAATTAACATCCGCGCTCCTAGTCAGCAGAAAAAGTCGCCTTCTCGGATGTGCTTGGTGCACACACTTCGGTTTATTGCCGTTTCTAATCATTATGAGCCCGTCATCGTAATGTCCGTGATCCTTGAGGTAAAACCGTAAATATGAAATTACACCCTGATATTTTGCAGACGTGGAGTATTGATTGTGCACACAGCACCAGAGCACCATGCCACCGAAAACATTGGTCACGCCTTCCAAGCTCTTCTTATTTCTAGATGTCAGTGCACATGAATTGGTTGTGAAAGGAGGCTGATTGAAATGGGAAACTCGAAGAAAAAGACGCGCTCGGGCCGCCGGCTTCCCTTCGTCAGAGGAAGGTTCCGAAGCAACTAAGGTGGCATCACGTGATCCAACTTAGCACGTCACAATGATTGCAGCGCCCGTGTCTCCAGCAGTGGGCCTCGTGCACAATAAAACTAAAAACGTACAGAAAGTGGAACTGTAATGGCTGTTAAGGCGTTTATTTGCCGGTACTCAGAGATACTGCGTAATGGCGACAGCCACGGCCAGGCACGAACTCTCAGCGCGAGCGGCGTCCTTTTTGCAGATGACCCACTAGAAGGCTCTCGAGAGTGCAACCCATTTCTAGGTTCCAATGTATCGCTACAATTACCCCGGGGACGAAAAGGGAGCCGCCGGGCGACCTAACAGCTTGTCACTATGATCGGGTCATAGTAGGCCTTCAGGCGCTCCACGTTGACAATGTCGCGCCCTCGACGGCGCATGTCCGAAGATTGTTCGATGGTTCGATCAGGTAGTTGACCGGAGATGTGCGCTCGATGACACGGTGGGGGGCCTTCGTATTTCGGCAGTAGTTTTGAAGAGAGGCCAGCTGCGGAGGTAGGGACCGAGAGCCATACGAGCGCTCCAGGGAGAAACGTGGGCTCAGAAGTGGCGGAACCATCACGAATACTCTTCTGCCGCTCTTGTTCATTCGTCGTGAAGGTCTTGGCGAGCTCGCGACACTCTTCAGCAAGCCTGGCTGTGTCAGAAATAGGGGCCCACTCAGATTGATCCGGCGTGTACGGGAGTATCGTGTCGATGGTGTGCGACGGGTGCCGTCCGTATAGTAAGAAGAAGGGTGAAAAACCAGTAGTGCTCTGAGGGGCGGTATTGTAAGCGTAGGTGACGAACGGCAGTATAGCATCCCAATTCGTGTGGTCGGCGGCGACGTGCATCGAAAGCATGTCGCCGAGGGTGCGGTTAAAGCGTTCGGTGAGACCATTTGTCTGCGGCTGGTAAGCAGTAGTTTTGCGGTGGACAGAATGGCACTCCGTGAGGATGGCTTCGACGACTTCCGACAGGAAGACATGGCCTCGATCGCTGAGAAGCTCCTGGGGTGGACCGTGACGCAGTATGAATCGGTGCAGCAGGAAGGAGGCGACATCGCGCGCAGTAGCTGCAGGGAGGGCGGCGGTTTCGGCGTATCGCGTTAGATGGTCCACGGCGACGATGGCCCAGCGGTTACCAGCCGACGTCAGAGGAAGTGGTCCATACAAATCGATACCCAAGCGCCCAAACGGACGGTCAGGGCAAGGTAACGGTTGTAGACCGGCTGGTGGCATGTGTGTTGACGGTTTGCGGCGTTGGCAATCGAGGCAGGAGCGAAGGCTCTCGAGAGTGCAACCCATTTCTAGGTTCCAATGCATCGCTACATGGCAAATGATCGTATTGCGATCACATTCATGTCATTCTTACGGTGAACTGAGCTAAGCGAGAAAATATATAGCGAAATAAAACTGAATCATATATGTACTAACACCCCTTGAACTTTCTCCTAGTGGTCACAAACGCAGTCCGGCCGCAATTCGTCAAAAGCTTTTCATCGTGGTATCCTCTTCATTTGTTTTTATTTTGCTCCTGTCGGTGAGCAAGGTGGTAACGGTGGCAGCCAGGTGTAGTCTGACCCCAGTGATGTTTACATCGTTCATAAGAGCGAGCTTCACCGGGACTTTGCGTCAGATTTCACACGTGTCCAGTCGCTGTCCCGCACAGAACTATGGGGCTTCGGTGGTTTTGATAACATGGCCCATTTCTCCTCACTGGCACCCTCCCACCTTCTTCGGTTGCTTGCCAAATTCAACGGGCCGGTTGAGTGGCCCTGCATTGCCCTGCTCTCACTGCTCTGCCTCGCCTCTCCTCACCGCACGGAGCCACTCCTTCAGTTCTCCCCAGAAGAAATCGCCATTAGTACACAAAATGAAATGCACATGTACATAAACTGTATTCGGCAAATGGACGCCTCGCATGCCATCGACGAAAACGAGGCTTCGCTTTCCGTCGGTTGCTGCCAGACATATACGCAGAAAACGCTGCCACGAGAGCACGGGGGATCATCTCAGACTCACTGAAATGCAATCCTGCTTTCATGGAGAGATCTTCGCTGCGAGGTTCAAAGTCTGCAACCACATCCACTATGGAAATCCCGAAAGCCGCGGATAGGCTGCGGCTTTGTGCACATGTGGTGATGCATCCTGGCGCCTTCCGATTCGCTGAGAGCAATATTCGCGACGAGATCGCTTCAGCACCGAGTTTGGGGTGAGAGAAATTTAGTAAGAGATATTCGGTTCTTGCTTACACATATATCCACTAAAGAATCATCCTTTCACACCCAACCAAAACTGCATGCATTTTTCAATGCCCCTGTTCATATCAGCTGAACTTCATATTTATCGTTAGCGTCCCATTAAGGTCCTTAGATGGCTGTGCGTATCAGATGCCCAAGCAGGAAAGTTCCACAAGAAAACATTTATATGCACATGTTTTACCCACTACCTCGGAAGAGAAGGCGGACAAAGAACGTCGACTTCACTGTCGGCTTCAATGACGTAGTAGCTACAACGATACTTCCTTTTATGCTTATACAGCTCAAGATTTCGCGCTTTATGTTTCGCGTAAACGTGTTATGGTGGCTTCATGAGATGGCACCAGCGTCATCTGGTAGATATATACAGGCACCGGGTGAAACACAAAACACAAGAAAAAGAAGGCCGAGGTTGCTGTGAGCAAACTAGATAGGGAGTGCCTATTCTCCCGGCAGACGAGAAAAAACTTCAGAAAATAATTTCACCAGGCAGTCGAGTCATATTGGTAAGCGGAAGTGTTGTCCTCATTCGTGATAAATTTCCCCATAAAGCATCATTTTTTGTTAAGCTCTCTCTCTCTCTCTCTCTCTCTCTCTCTCTATATATATATATATATATATATATATATATATATATATATATATATATATATATATATACACAGTTAAACCTCGGTGATACGAATACAGCTCATACGAATTTCGGGGTGATACGAATTTTTCTTTGGTCCCGGCCAAGGCCCATTGGCCTGCAATGTAATGGAGTACGGTTGTTACGAACCGATTTTCACCCCGGGACGTTTGATACGAACGTAGGATACCACCCAGACACGAAGAGGTGCTGTCCGCGCTGTCGCGGAAGCCGCGCCAAGCACGTGCGAGCGCGGCAACGCAAGAGCGGGCATGAGCGCCGCACCGCCAAATCATCAGAATCACGGTGTAAAAAAATATCTTTTTATGGTCAGAATAAGCCTTCAGAGATGCAGTTTGCAGTTTTGCTTCAGAGATGTGTCACGGCCTCCAAGATTGTGTGCGCGAACCTTTGAGGCTCGAATGTGCCTCCGTGTGCCTTCGCGTTTAGATTACAGAGGGCATTGGCGCCATGCTTTTTTTTTTCTTTCTAACGCGTCGACGCGGGCTGCTGTCGTTGTACTGGGTTTACTCGTGCATCAGACATCCTATGAAAGGTGGACGACGACCGAAAGAAGGCGAGGACTGTCTTGGCGAAGGAGGCAGGCCTCAAAACGTCAACATGCGCGACTGTTGAGGTCGTATTTGTGCGAGCACGGCCGTAAATCTCCCAAAAAACATCCCCAACACTTTCGCGATAACAAAATCATAACATAGCACCATGGTTCTGTAATTTTGTGGCCTTGATCTATCGCGTCAAAGCACTTCTTCCGTTACTTTCACCGCAGTACTTCGGTGTCATGCGGAAAAGCATACTGAAATTTGGAAGGGGCTACTGCTATCGCGGGTCACAACGCACCTGGTTCATTAATTAGACACGCGCGTACTGACCGTATATTTACGACTACTGGTGTGACTGCCGACATCTAAAAACTTAACTGACAATCATTCAGAGTTCTTCCTTAGGTTGCTGCAGCCCTGAAAAAGAATAAATGAAAATGTACGCGAGCTTTCTTTTGTCACAAGCTAATTTTTTTTATGCTGTCTGGTGATACGAATTTCGGATGATACGAATATTTTTGGTGGTCCCCTGAGATTCGTATCACCGAGGTTTCACTGTATATTTATTTATATATTGCAATGATGTAAAAGCGGTGCTCGGGCACGGGCGCATACCCGGCTAGCGAAGGAGACTTATATTGCATGTATGTTTTCATTAAACCTCAGTTGGAAGTCAGCGCTTGTCTTTGTGGTTCCTTTTCTCGTCCTTTGTTCGTCTTGCGCTGTGTATTATTAACGGATCACCAACTAGCCCAAACCCAAACCTTTCTTCAAGGAGAAGAAAGATGAAGGCGGAATAAGAACAGCCGGCCCAGCGTACGGGCGTTGTCTTTTGTTTCTCTCTTTACAATGGCGCAGTCGACGAAGACGAAGTCATACGTTTCTGCTTCCTCGTCCATGGCACCCGCCAATTTGCAGCCGCAGCTTGAGGACGGCGTCCAGGCCTCCTCGGCACCTGCTCACCTGCCGCCACTGCCAGCACCGTTCCGGAACGGCGTCTAGGCCTCATCGGTGACTCCACACCGCTGCACCCGTACCTGTTCACGACAAGGGACGCCGTCCACGCGTGCTTAGCCATGAATCCCGCCACCGTGAGCACAGGGACCGCCGCGTACTCCCCGGACTACGCCCATGGTTCACCGGGCGCCTCATTTGACAACGGCGCGGACATGTTACGTGTCCTAACGGCACTATCTTGCCATCTCGACCACCTGTCATCGTTGAACTCCGTGTTCTCGCCTGCCGCGTCGTCATCGGCTGTTTGGGCATTGCTGGAGTTCGGGGGCTTCCAATACGATGCTGCCCTGTGGATTCAGGTCATCAATTCTTTCGGATCTCGCCATGCCTGGCACGACAATTAAAAATGGCTGGTGGCCATAGACCGGCTACGTGGTGCTGCCGAGGCATGGCAGAAATACGAAGGCGTCAAGCAACCGTCATGGCTGCAATGGAGTGCAAGGCTCATCGCTGTTTTCGGCCGGATTTGCCACGAAAACTCCGAGTTCAGCCAGACGCATGCCGAGGACAGAGCTCAAGAGGGGCACCACCTCGAGGCTGCAGCTCAACACAGCAGCTCACCGACAGGTAGTTTGGCATCCTGCCCTCGCACAAACACCGGACTCGGCTTGTTCTCACAGCCAGTCCCGAGGAATGACCTCCCTCTGAGTTTCGGCGACCGAATCGACGCCGTTGCACGACCACATGCACTACAGCGAGCCACCCAATACCGAACGCGACCGCTTCTAACGGTACAGGTCCACATCGACGTAATCGGCGAGCTTACGGCTGTTGTGCAAACCGGAGCTCCACGTACTGCGCTGCATCAACGCCATGCCCCAGCCGCCCTCCAGCCTTGGTCCGAGGCACCCCTGAGCGGCCTCGGCAGAAGCGCGTTGCCAGTAGGTGCGCTGGATTTGCAATTACAGACCGAAGCCGGCAGCTGCCGTTCTTGCTGCCGTTCCCGTCATCGAGGACTTGCACGCTGACATGGTTTTGGGAGCCGACTACCTCCTGTCTGGTGAGTTTCAACTCATCATAGATGGCGGCCGAGTTAAGCTCTACTGCTTGACAGCGAGCATTTCATCGGCCCCGAATTCCCCAGTAGGAAGACTGCAGTTACAGATGTGCAGCAGCGACAGCATTCTCAGTGACCAGCCGGAGGCACATCTGCCTACTTCACGGCAGTCATTGGCCGAGTGTGCGAGTGCTCCGCTCAATGAATCCATGGCTGCCGACGACAAATTTATGGACGACATGTTTGCTTTGTCGGGATTTGCCGGGCGCGGCATGGCCGAAGCTAGCGATGCGCCGCAAGCAGATATAGCCATCATCGACTCTTCTGGCCGCCTAGCGTGCAATTCTGCTGACAACGACGGGCAGCAAGTTTCACTTCCAGCTTACCAGCTGAGTGCCGTGTGGATCACCACGAGGCAGTCTGCGTCAACGGGGAATCCGACGCTGATCGGTCAGATGGCAACCAGCTCGCACGAAGCAGCGAGATGACGCCTTCGTACAACCCTGGCGTCTGCAGGGAGGTGTACAGCCATGGTGGTGTTAACCTGAATGGACGCCACGGTAGAGAACCATCAGATAGCATCTTGCTTGCTTGCGGCCGCGGTAGAGGAGATTGCGGTGACGGCAGCGCAGAGCTTTCTCCGTCAAACCATCATGGCTAAATATCGCAGCCTGTCAGAACTCGCAGGCGTACTTCGTTGGGCAAGAATTTGCCTGCTTTCCTGGTAGGCATGCAACGACCGGCACGACATAGTCAGTGGCGACCCCCAGAGCCATCATCGCCCGACTTTCAAAGCAAGACACACCGTGGGCGTGACCGGCCTCTGCGAGGCAGCCAATGCCGCCCGCCAGAGGCATTAGTTCTACATGCGGTGGTTCATGAACCAGGTCCTCTGAATGTTTCCATCTTCGAAGAGTTGACCCCCGCCAGAGAAGGGCTAGCTTTGGCAGGACTGCATGTACGCAGTGTGGCCGAGTGTAATGATGACAAAGCGGTGCTCGGGCACGGGCGCATACCCGGCTAGCGAAGCAGAAGGTAGACGAAGGCGGAATAAGAACAGCCGGCCCAGCGTACGGGCGTTGTCTCTTGTTTCTCTCTTACAATATATATATATATATATATATATATATATATATTATTGAAGGAGTGGTTGCCTTTGGTTGCCGTATAAGTATGAGAGGTGGCCCTTCAAGAAAACTTCATTTATTATGTCGACGTTTCGGTCAGAGCCTGACCTTTATCATAAAGGTCAGGCTGTGACCGAAACGTCGACGTAATAAATGAACTTTTCTTGAAGTCATCATCATCATCATCATCAGCCTGTCTACGCCCACTGCAGGGCAAAGGCCTCTCCCATGTTTCGCCAATCAACCCGGTCCTGTGCTTTCTGCTGCCACGTTATACCTGCAAACTTCTTAATCTCATCTACCCACCTAATTTTCTGTCTCCCCCTCACGCGTTTGCCATCTCTTGGAATCCAGTCAGTTACCCTTAATGACCAGCGGTTATCCTGCCGACGTGCTACGTGCCCGGCCCATATCCATTTCTTCTTCTTGATTTCAACTATGATATCCTTAACCCCCGTTTGTTCCCTGACCCACTCTGCTCTCTTCCTGTCTCTTAAGGTTACACCTATCATTTTCCTTTCCATCGCTTGCTGCGTCGTCCTCAGTTTAAGTTGAACCCTCTTTGTAAGTCTCCAGGTTTCTGCTCCGTAGGTAAGTACCGGTAAGATGCAGCTGTTATATACCTTCCTCTTGAGGGATAGTGGTAGACTACCATTCATGATTTGATAATGCTTGCCGAATGAGCCCCATCCCATCCTTATTCTTCTAGTTATTTCACTCTCATGGTTCGGCTCCGCGGTTACTACCTGTCCTAAGTAGACGTACTCCTTTACAACTTCCAGTGTCTCGCCACCTATCGCAAAGCGCTGTTCTCTGCCAAGATTGTTCCACATTACTTTAGTTTTATGCATATTAATTTTCAGACCTACTCTTCTACTTTCCGTATCCAGTTCAGTAAGCATAAGCTGTAATTCGTCTCCCGCGTTACTCATCAATGCAATGTCATCAGCGAATCGCAGGTTACTGAGATACTCTCCATTAACTCTTATCCCTAACTCTTCCCAATGTAGGGCCCTGAAAACCTCCTGTAAACACGCTGTGAATAGCATTGGAGAGATCGTGTCTCCCTGTCGTACGCCCTTCTTTATTGGGATTCTATCGCTTACTTTATGGAGGACTATCGTGGCTGTGGATCCGCTGTAGATTTCTTCCATTATGTTTATATAGGCTTCGTCGATGCCCTGATTCCGCAGTGCCTGCATGACTGCTGATGTCTCCACCGAATCAAATGCCTTCTCGTAATCTATGAAGGCTATGTATAGGGGTTGGTTGTATTCCGCGCATTTCTCTATCACCTGATTGATAGTATGAATATGGTCTGTCGTTGAGAAGCCTGTAGGAAATCCTGCCTGGTCCTTTGGTTGATTGAACTCTAATGTCGTATTAATTCTGTTAGCAATTACTTTTGTAAATAGCTTGTAGACAACGGACAGTAAGCTGATGGGCCTGTAATTTTTCAGGTCCTTGACGTCCCCTTTCTTATGGATCAAGATGATGTTGGCATTCTTCCAAGAATCTGGTATCCTCCCTGTCGAGAGACACTTCGTATACAGGGTGGCCAGTTTTTCTAACATAATCTCTCCGCCGTCTTTCAACAGGTCTGATGTTACCTGATCCTCACCAGCTGCTTTGCCTCTTTGCATTCCCTTTAGGGCTTTCTTTACTTCTCCGGCCAATACTGGTGGGATGTCAGATTCCTCTGGGCTATTATTGCTTCTTACGTTATCATCCTGACTGTCTCGGCTGCTGTACAGATCTCTGTAGAACTCTTGCGCTACCTCAACTATTCTATCCATATTGGTTGTGACTTTGCCTTCCTTGTCCCTTAATGCATACATCTGATTTTTGCCTATGCACAGTTTTGTCTTCGTAGCTTTGAGGCTTCTTCCGTTCGTTAGAGCATGCTCAATTCTCTCCATATTATACTTTCTTATGTCGGCTACTTTACGCCTATTGATTAACTTGGAAAGCTCCGCCAGCTCTATTTTGTCTGTTGCATTTGAGGCTTTCATGGTTTGACGTTTCTTAATCAGGTTTTTCGTCTCTTGGGATAGCTTACCAGTGTCCTGTCTAACGACTGTACCCCCCGACTTCCACTGCACACTCCTTAATGATACTAGTCAGATTATCGTTCATTGCGTCAACGCTAAGGTCGATTTCCTCGGTTAAAGCCGCGTACCTATTCTGAAGTGAAACTCTGAATTCCTGTACTTTCCCTCTCAGAGCTAGTTCATTAATCGGCTTCTTGCGTATCAGTTTCTGCCGTTCTTTCCTCAAGTCTAGGTGAATTCTAGATCTTACCATTCTGTGGTCACTGCATCGGATCTTGTTAACTACTTCCACATCCTGTACAATGCCCGGGTGTGCACACATTATGAAGTCTATTTCATTTTTAGTTTCGCCATTCGGACTCCTCCACGTCCACTTACGAGTAGCCCGTTTTCTGTAGAAGGTATTCAAGATCCTTAAATTATTGCGTTCTGCGAATTCTACTAGTAACTCCCCTCTGGCGTTTCTAGAGCCGATGCCATATTCCCCAACTGCATGATCTCCAGCCTGCTTCTTGCCTACCTTTGCATTAAAGTCGCCCATCAGTACAGTATACTGTGTCTTTACCTTACTCATTGCTGATTCTACGTCTTCGTAGAAGCGTTCAACCAGTTGATCATCATGGCTTGATGTAGGCGCGTAGGCCTGTACCACCTTCATCTTGTACCTCTTATTAAACTTAATTACGATACATGCCACCCTCTCATTAATGCTATAGTATTCCTCTACATTACCAGCTATATTTTTATGAATAAGGAACCCCACCCCTAGTTCTCTTCTGTCAGCTAAGCCACGATAGCATAGGACGTGTCCGTTCTTCAGCACTGTATAAGCCTCATGTGTCCTCCTAACCTCACTGAGCCCTATTACATCCCATTTAACACCCTCTAATTCCTCGAATAGTACAGCTAGACTCGCCTCACTAGATAAAGTTCTGGCGTTAAACGTAGCCAAGTTCAGATTCCAATGGCGGCCTGTCCGGACCCAGAGATTCTTAGCACCCTCCGCTGCGTCGCAGGTCTGACCGCCGCCTTGGTCAGTTGCTTCGCAGCCGCTGGGGACTGAGGGCCGAGGGTTAATTGGTGTATTCATGTGGGAGGTAGTGGCCAAGTACTGCACCAGGGTGGCCAATCCTGCTCTGGTGAGGGAGTGCATTGCTGGCTGTGGTCGCCAGTGAGGCTGCACCCCAGGCCTTTTTACACAATTCCATCATCACGCGGATTTTTTTTTTAATCCGGTTGGGAATTGTCCGGCACCGGGATTCGAACCACGGACCTCTTGCATGCGAGGCTGATGCTCTAACCACTACGCCATCGCTGCATTTCTTGAAGTGCCACCTCTCATATATATATATATATATATATATATATATATATATATATATATATATATATATATATATGTGTGTGTGTGTGTGTGTGTGTGTGTGTGTGTGTGTACACACACGATGCGACATCAGCCCAAAGATGTCTTCGCCCCCACACATCAGATATACTTCCAGAGCCCCTGGCTCCTCGTATCCGATGTGACACTTTTCCGGCTTCAGAGATAGGCCTGCAGTGCGAATGGCCTGAAGAACCGCCTGAAGGCGCTCGGTGTGCTCTTCAAATGTCGTGGAAAAAACAACTACGTCGTCTAAGTACACTAAACACGAATGCCACTTCAGGTCAGCTAACACTGTGTCCATCATTCGCTGGAATGTGGCTGGAGTGGAGCACAGTCCAAAAAAGAGGACTTCAATTCGTAGAAGCCGTCAGGTGTTATAAACGCCGTTTTTTCTCGGTCGCGTTCGTCAACTGCAATCTACCAGTACCCGCTACGAAGACCCATCGAATAGAAGTAGCGGGCATGCCGCAGACGACCTAAGGAGTCATCGATACGGGGAAGGGGATAAACGTCCTTCTTAGTGATGGAGTTCAACTTGCGGTAATCTACACAGAATCGGAGAGAACCGTCTTTCTTGTTAACCAGCACAACAGGTGACACCCACGGACTTTTTGATGGTTGAATGACGTCGTCATCGAGCATTTGTTTGACTTGATGACGAATAGCATCCTGTTCTTTCTGCGAGACGCGGTAAGCGTGTTGACGCACCGATTGGATGGTTGGCTCGGTGATGATTCTGTGTTTGGTTAGCGGAGTCTGGCGGACCTTCGATGTAGTGGCGAAACAGTCGCTAAAAGATGACAGCAAACTGAGGAGCCTTTCCCGCTTATGTTGCTCCAACTGTTGATTAACGTTGATGTGATTGGTCACGCCCGCATCCCAGCTTTGATCTGTAGAGGTTGTTGTAATTAGAGCACAGGCGCTCAACTCGTCCAGTGCTTCGCAGTAGGCTATAGTGGTGCGCCTCGCCAAATACTTGTATTCACCACTGAAGTTGGTCACTAAGATCGTATAGTCCGCCCATTTCGGAGCTGTACGATACCTCGAGCTATGACGACCTCTCGACCCAGCAGTAAGGCGACGTTACCTTCGGCGATGACTGTGACTGGTTGCTCCTGTGGGCACTCAACAAGGACGAAGACACTGCTGCGAGAAGGCAACGTTGCGCAGTCGTCGACAACGCGTAACGCCACACGACGATGTTCGTCCTCGTTATCCGAATCCGTAGAAACACAGTTAGCGAAGCTCGCGAACAAATCACGCAGATTAATGATCGCTCCATACTCCTGAAGAAAATTCATGCCCCGGTATAACTGGTCGGGAACATTTGGGCAGCACAAGGAAAGATGCTACAAAGGCCGACGCACAAATTTCAAGCCTTCCGGTGCACCGTCCGATTGCTGATATAGAAAATGGAGCGTCCCAGTGTAACTTTTACCATTCGAAAACGTCGGTACGCTTTCTGGGTGTCGACACAGGCGTCTGCACGTGACTGTGGTAGCTTTGTTTTCACTCCAATTCACCAACAGCTCTTCTTCACTATCTTATTGTGCGTGAACGTGAACTTCCAAGGAAGTCATTTCATCAGCTTTAATGATTGAACACTGAATAAACCAAATGCATAAAATAACGTTATCCTCATCGAAAGTATAACATGTCTTGTCATTATTAGCGGGCGCTTTCAAAGCAGCCTTCACTGCCTTGGCCGAGCCTTTGGTGGTTCTTCACTGTGCTTGTCATTGTTGTCGCTACGTGGCGATGAGGGGTTGAGCCGCAGAAAAAGTATAAGAAATGAAGTAAATGTTAGATAGGGGAGGTAAGTTGCTCTTTCCGCAGGGCGATGAGCCTCAGCCAGTAACCACATGATACAAGTAGTAAATAAATGTGTGCCATGAGGAAATGTGGTGGCGATTGCCTAACACCAGCTATGGTGATAGTTGCAGTGTTGGCTGTGCATTCCTGTGAGACGGTAAAGAACATTGCTTATGTGCTGGCATGACACAGCACGCTATATCCAAACGGAGCTCGACCCTGCAGAATACGCTGCTTATGTTTGCGCATTAGCGCACATTAGCGTGTACTTTATTCCGAAAAACCTGACGTATGCGCTCTAACGCGTGTACCGAGCTTACGTTCAAGTTCAAGTTTATTCAACATCAATGATGTCAGTTTACAGAAAAGTGCGTACAAGATTGGTTATACACAAGGAGCCCCAAAGTTAGAAACTGACGGGGCGGCTCCCATACATGACGTCATAGCATAGGCTGCCGTTTAAGCACCAACGTACTCGACTTGCCTGGTGAGACCACGACATACACAGAACTAATCAATTTACACACCTTTCAGAAAGCTTCAGTTACAGCAACAAAATAAAATTATGGCTGCGGCAGCCACTTGTTCGTTGATTCGCATGAAATTGATTCCTGAAAAGCGCAGAATCTGCAAGAATTTTTCTCTTACTTTCATTACAGTCGTGAATGTAGCACTAAGGACTCTTTTGTACTGTCTTCACTCTACCGTCCTTCTGGAAGAAACCGCAAAAAATATTCCTCATGGGGACAGGAACTTGAACTTTTCCGATACGTCGCATTCTAAGTAGTTTCTTACAACTGATGCAAGTATTTGATAGGTCGCCGATTTTCACAGCACGAAAGAAACGAACAGCTTTTTCATGGAACACAAGCAATGCGGCAAAAATATTAAGTTTGTATATGCCACTCTCTCCGGGAAACGGTTTTTCTTTGTTAATGAATCATTTGACGGCTGCAAGTGCTTTGTGACTTTGCGCGTTTCGCTATGCTTCATCGCTTAAAACCAATCGTAAGCAAAGGCTCACGAGAGGCACAATGCACTAATAAACATATTTTAAACAAACATGTTTGAAATACTAAGGCATGGAAACTAATAAAAAACGCTTAACGGGAAAATAGGCTGACTGAAGTACAAAACGCCCTATAGAATACCAGGTGCGTTGCCAGAAATTTTTTTCGGAGGGAAGGGGGGTTCAACCATACGTTATAGATGCTCGTGCGTGCGTTTGTATATGTGCGTCTATATACCGTAAAATGCCGAGCAACGTCCCTTCTACGGTGAAGGATAAGCCGAGCAGATTTTGGTGGGGGGGCCCTTGCTCGGTCCCGGACCGGTCATTGGTGCTTATTTGGCGCTTGCTCGATATTTTACGGTATACGCGAGCAAAATCGAAACTTTTCGGGGAGTAAACCCCCCCCCCCCCCCTGGCTATGCCACTGTAGAATACTTATTCATAAATTCCAATGAAGCATTGACGATGCTGGAGTGCAGCAAAATCGACGCTCTTCTCTTCGAAATCAGACAGCTTTTCAGAGAACTGTTTGCTGCAGAAGTATCTGGCCTTGCAAACTTTCACCTGTCGTCAATATGTCTCCATGATGTCAAGAAATTATATGAATGATCTCTTAGTAACAATTCGCAATGTTATGAGACAGCGTGTCTAGCTTGCATCCGAACTGGCTTCCTCAACAGCAGCCTGCTTATTCCACACCTTCAAAGATCATTTTCCTTTCGAGGGTACCACGCCGTTCTATTTTGGATTCGTGCCTTTGTCTCTATGTGGACTTGTTTAGATCGTCAATAGAGGTTTAAAGTTTTTCCAATCAATAGGCGAAAATTCATTATGTATAGTGTATTTTTAGAAGTGTCGTTGTGAATAAAATATCAGAAAGGGAAGCAATGATTAAGAAAACACTAGTATTGAACACAGATGTTAAATAATTCTCTTAGGCACTCTCTGGTGGTTCATCGTTTCAAGAAGTACAATCAAGGCAGCTTTATGAAACTTTGTAGGCCATGCGAACGGGTAATTTGAGTTGGGTATACCCATTTCAGTATATTTCTACTGTAACACAGAAAAGTGTGCTTTCAAGTAGACCTATTTGATGGCACACATAGTCTAAAAGATTTTAGTCGCACATTTACATCTTTCATTTCCTCTAATGTAAGATAGATGTGTCCCATGGAGCGATGTAATGCTTTTCAATGTCTCTTTTCACTGTCCTGCGTTCATATACACGGTGACTCAACTGTGACGCATGCTCGCATATATTGGCTTGTGGTATGCGGGTATGCGTCATGCTTGAGTGTGGAAATGGGTTTAACGACATACGTGACAGGAAGAGGCGTGTCAGGTTCTTCATGTCATGCTCGATCAGTCATGTTCGTCCTACACTCATATCGTCGTATGCAAATCTTTGTATATGGTAAGTTAAGCAGGCGATCAAGAGAGCAACCAGACGTGGATGGCAAGGTATATATATATATATATATATGAGAGAGAGAGAAAAGATAGATAGATTGATAGATAGAAGGAAACAGTGGAAAGAATTTTGGTTCCTCTCGGAATGCTTGGAATTTTAAATCGTTGCACATAATACATGGCCCGATTTCAAATATTTCTCAAGCCACGAGATTATTTGCTTCATTACATGCAAAGGAGGAACACACGACATGATGTGGACAACTGCCCAACAGCTGGGTCTCTATCGGTCATACAAGTTCACGAGGACATTAACATTATTCAGCGCAACTTCAGAAGTCTCTCACAGCGCATGACATGTGAGTAGGACTCGCTGCTGGGCGAGTTGGTTGACATCTAAGGGATCCATATTATCGTAAGCAAGAAATAGGATTGCAAAAGAGAGTAAGAAGCGAAAGGTCGGGCGCAACACTTCAGCTCTTTATTGTAAGTGCACGGACAACAAACTACAGCATCTGCAAATGCTTGTGTCGCTATAGTGGCAAGCTGTCACGATGATATATTGAACATGTGCCAGTAGTTTTCGAAAGGTTAACATAGGTGCCGCCAATGCAACCCGTGACTCACATTTAACGTGATGAGCCTCCAATAGCTCATGTGCTAGCGTGTCAATACTACTACCCATTATCTTCATCTCAGTTCGTGTTGCGTACTGCGCACTTACCTGCGTATTGCACAGCTTGCATCCGCCTATGAATGAAACTAGGTTTTTGTACCGTCATAGGGACGGTCACACTAAGGAACTCTTTCAGTCTTATAACATAAACGCTAGACTCGGACCTAAAGCGAACCATCGGTGTCAATCGCAGAGAGCGAGCTACAATTTTTATATGCTACTTTCTGACGGCAGAGTATCTATTTTATATGGCCAATGGGCTCGTTTCAAGTTGTATATATACATTAGCTTTAATTAATTAACTGCGCACCTCCACTCTTCTTCATTCTTTTTGTCCGTGTTTCTTCGCGCAGTAAAAATGCCTTTACGTATAACAGGAAAATTATCTTGAAAAAAAATGGGTAGTCAACGCGGTCTTGGAAATTACATGGTTCTAACAGATGTCGCAGCGCTATCACCGCAAGAACGAACATTGACCTGATGCTCAGTGATACATGGGATAAGAGCTACAGTTTGGTTTGACGACATAAAGTTAGCGGAAAATGCATGCAATATGGTAGCAGATGAAAGTTCTCGTTTTCAGTTGTCAGAAAAAATATTACTGAGGTCCTAACTCCGAATAGCTGAGCACGCGAAAGGCAGAAATCGTGAGAGCAGCATCTTGGGCTAATTGGTAATTCACTACTGCGGACAATCGCGTGACGTTTGCGATAAGAGTCGACTATTGCGATAGGAATCATCAACCGAAGATACAGGGTTGCTACATTTACAGCTGACGGCAAGCATAATAAATTAATTCACCCACACCCTCATAGATGTGGTGCCAATTTATGTCTGCAGGGACAAGCAAGACTCGGAAAATGAACTCTGTTGCGTTACATTTATCTGTGATTCCACACGTGGTGATAATTCTGATAGTTTCCTTCATGCGATATGTTGGAGTGTCGCGAAAGGCGTTAGTACTGGGCACTGTTCTACCACTCCAACTACTTAAAAAATGAGCGACTTCGCAGGACACAGCATCGCCATGGTCCACCATGCGTCCCTTTCCGGGTGCTCCATCGGCCGCATAGCGTTGAAGAGGACATTGCCGAATGAGGTTGTTTCCTCGGTGCTCCCGCCCTCCTATGTGGCCATCTAGAATGCCTCCCTCCACGCTGCCTAGAAAGCTTACCGTATGCTTACCGAATGCACAGGTGATATACCTGATTATTCCATCAATTCTACCTCGCCCGCTGCCCAATGACTTCCGCAGATGTCGGTCACGTCAGCATGCCCAAGACAGACCACTTTGATTCTGACTATTTCATCTATCAGCCCTTAGACATTGCTTCAGGGGCCTAGAGTTGTAATAGCCATTGCTGATAAGTTTAACCTTGTGAAATTTCAGGTCGCGTAAGCATTGCAAAATTAGTCACATGTGTCCTGGTCAGTAATGTCCATGTAACACGGACAAGTTTAATTAACTGTGGTTATGCATAACCATAGTTTTCAATATTAACGGCTGTTAACGCGAACGCGGCTTGCCGTTGCCACACGTGCTCATTTGAGCTAGCCGATGAGATCACGTGCTGATCATGTGGTCAGCAAGAAGTTCGGGCGCATCCTCGGGAAGTTTCGTGGTGCGACACATCATTCTACACCTCCACCACAGTGTATTGATTCGTTTCACCTTCGAATACGTATTCAGTGTTTGTGGCTCTATGAGACGGTCAGACACTAACAATGCGAAAAGCAATTCTCAAGACATGTGTAGCGATCATAACTCGCGAATGCAACGACCTCTAGACTATAGAGTGTTGGCTAATACCACCGAGGACGGCATAATCTTTGTTGTTAGTCTTTGCATGGCGAGCCTAATTTTTCAATAAGTTTTGCGTGACTATTGTTCGGCGACTGTAGTAGCGTTCCGTAAAAATCTTCAAACAACGCCAAGCTGCTAATTAACTTCTCATCGGGGGGCGGAACTTGTCCGCCATCTTGTCAGATTCCCGGTTTGTGAGAGTAAATGGTGCTTGCCCAGCTCGGTTTGCGATAGCGACGGTTAGGCAACTAACTACTGTTACGTGCGACGTGTAGCTGCCCCTAACCGTGGTCAGCCGTAACCGTAGTCAGTTCAACCGTGGTTAAGGCCGTCCGTGCGACAGGGGTGTAATACATGAGTTGGGTTAAATAATCTTTGGTGAGGCGGTGTTTCCAGCATACGTGCATTTGGCTGGAAACCTCCCCTACGATGTGGAATGAACCACCTCAGGACAGCACAATTCTGGGTTACAGATAGTTTAGTATCTGCTTGTTCTCGTCGTTACAGGTACTGCCACGTTTTTTCTCCACTTAGAGCAGGATATAGTCACGATTGTAATTTTACAGTTCAAGACTCTCGTCTTTAAACATTCTACAAACAACTCTCTTGCCCAATTAAAAGTTATAGTTATCTCCTCTTCGACCGTCACGCATGCTGATATTTGTAAAAATCAAGTACGTTTCCTCGCACGCACGTTGTGTAGCTGCAGAAAACGATACGGTACAATAAATGTTACCACTGTGAAGCTGTCATGAACAGTTCTAGAGTTTGTGCTTGTGCATTTCCAGAGAAAATATCCACAAACGACGTTGTGTATCAACCTATAGTTTAGACGATGACAAATGACATTTAGAATGGTCTCAAAGATGAGCTGTTAAGTTGGAGTTGAAAGAAGTCTTTCTCCGCTACTCCTTATATTGGCTTGACACCTAATGCCTTAATATGATTACTTAGTTCTGCAGCTTTAATATATATATAAACTAGGGTCACTAGTGTCAGATATATATTTCTTGCATTCTCGAAACGCTATGCATAGCTCGACGAATTTCAAGCGCCAAGCTTCTCAGTTTGTAATTCTTGCCTAATGTGCAATAATCTACAAACCCCATGGTCTCCCTTGGAGTAGCGTTTGTATTAGCCATGGCCATTGGCACCTTTCTTAATGTCCCGAACAGTTCCGAGGGACATCGGCACCCTAGCTTGGAGGAGCTTCAAGAGGTAAATATATTTGGCTTCAGCAGTAAAAAGGCGTCCAGCCAACTAACCCTCTCGTGCATGAATAAATATTAAGTGGTAGAAAAATTTTCAGTTAGGGTACTCATAATTATTCTCAAATCTAGACGAAAAACTGTTTCCTCATTTTCAAAACCAATATTGAAGGTAATATGATTTATCCTCATATGAGGGCAACACTCACGTCATCAGCTTTCTTTAAAAATGTTACCTATACACTTCAAGAAATTTATCGGAAAGCTGAAATAAGCAAGCATAATTACAGACTAAACTGAGGCGCGACATCTTATATAAAATATATGCCCCGAGTGAGGGATGACTATAATAATTAGTTTAAAAGACCCCGTTAAGTCTTTCTTTGAAGCAAGAAACCGACCACATAAGAGTAAAGGTCAGACTGCAAACTTAAGAATCGAAGCTATTTTCCTTGCATTGGCAACTGTGCTATGTAAGTGGCTTCACATGCGAGGAGGCTCTCTGGAAAGGTTCGAATCACTTAGGATATTCTCGTGAACACACGTGAACATGAACGATCATGAACGAACAGCCTTCCACGAGATGTCACGTGGTCGTGACGTTGATGAAGGCAGTATTCGGCGTGTCCAAGACGAAACTCTTTATTGGGCGAACTTGAGCACGGAAAATAAAAAGTCAAGGTACAAGCAATTTACTAATCTCGACGAGCAGAGCGTCGGCCGTAGGTAATCTGATAGTCGGCAAAACCCGTGACCTTTTATACAGTAGCCACCGAACCGTCCAGCGTCATCGCTGGTGTTTGCATAAGCTCTCGAATAAACTTCACTATTGGGAGCCTGCAGGTAATCCTAACAGAACGATTTTAGCCAATAGCGAAGCTTCCCAAACACTGTGGCGCGGTCCGCGCCGAGCGTTGCAAGATTTCGTGGCTGATACGTAAATATATAAAAATTACGCAATAAACGTGCGTGGCAATATAAACGTATACATTGCAGCGACCACAGGAGCGCCGGGGCTTTCTGCGTCAAAACTCAGCGCGACAGAGCTGGGCAAACATGTGCGCACTTTCCTTAGGAAACTGGCCACCATTATCAAATAATCGCTCACGTCATAAAGAAGCGCCTTTTCACAGAAAGCGGAGTTTCGTTAAAACGTTACCGTCGCTTGCACTATTGCGCCACTTCGCCGCGATAGACGACAGCATTGACTAGTCGTTTGCGGAACTAGGTGTCGTCTGGTATCTTTTCACCCCCCCGCCCCCACTATGTCACATCCACAGAATACAAGCGTTCCCAGCAATATCGATGGGGCTTCGATAAAACATCCGGAGGTAGCCCTCTTGTTTCGAACGCCCTTTTTGTACGGGCCACCATGAAGTTGACGATTTAAACTGCGCCCATGTCCTTGTAAATATGAATAGAAAGAGGCATTCGCATCTCAAAGATGCGTCTCTGTTTACGGTTGTGCCAGTTGTCCTTTCGGGCATTCGACCGGCGCACTTGGACACAACATCAACAAGAGTGTCAGCCAACCATATCGTTAGGGTTATGTTGTTGTTCGCAGTGCGCATGGAAGTGCGTCCTCCTTTGCAGTTCAATTTTTTCCGGGCGCTCACCTTCCGCGTCCGGAATGTTTTTGAAATCATGCTTGTCAATTAACGGCTTCTAAAAACTTGGTGCACTGGCGCTGTATAGCGGAACGCCTGCCGCATAGTGTCCTGAAATGAGCACATCTGTACTTGTGCTGTTCTTGTGCGTTTTGTGCTATTAGATTATATAAAAAATCATTAAATCCACGTTTGTCGTCTTAAAATAAGATTCAACATCACGAAAAGAAGTAAAAAAATATAGCAGGTAGGAAAGCTTGTCTGCCAGTCACAATTTCTTTTGTGCTGACAAATGCTTCTGTGATCTCTCCCGACATGCAGTGCGGTCAACTTAAATTAAATCATAACTTAGATACTTAGTGGCTTCTGCGATATAATTCTAAAAGCTCCTTCAGTCCTCACTTCAAGGCATGATACAGAATACAAGTGATAATAGCAATCGAATACCACTTAGTAATTTTCATTTAGGTATCCTCATAAGAGGTCACTATGCATGAGAGGGCGTAGGTATCACTCTGGTCTGCCATAAAGGTTTCGAAGCAAGGAAGGGAGGAAAGAAGAGGAGGGAAAGGAAAGGCAGGGATGTTAACCAGTCTAGTAGGACCGGTATGCTACCCTGCACTGGGGAAAGGGGTGGCGGAGATTTAAAGATGGAGAGAGAGAGAGATAGAGGCGAGAGCACGCACATACAAAGTTTCACTTCACAGTCATCTCAGCCATAAGTCTATAATCATCGGTGCAAGTCCGTTGCCTTTAGGAAGTTTAGCACTGCCTTCGTCGCCTTCACCCGATATGACCTCTCTGGTCGACTTTCCAGAATGGTTTCTACCGTCATCGGTCTCTGGTCTATGCGAGCTAGAGCGGCTGCTAGTGATGTTCTCTGCGCATTCTAGCGAGGACAGTCACAGAAGATGTGTTGTAATGTGTCCTCGCTGCCACAGTTGTCGCAAAAAGGGTTGTCAGCCATTTCGATTCTATAGGAGAATGACTTCATGAAAGCCACTCTCAGCCACAAACGGCAAAGCAGAGTGGCATTATTTCGTCGTAGTCCAGTAAGTGTTTGAAGACGTAAAGTGTTCGGGCAGTGGTGGCGTTGGTTGCGCAGTCTACTTGTGTTCCACGTGGAGAAAGTGACTTCTTGTGCGACCACTAGAAGTCGGCTAGCAGCATCGGTCCTCGATAGGGGAATTGTCTCGACGATGTCCCCTTGAAGAGCTGATCGAGCAGCAATGTCGGCACGTTCATTGCCTATCACACCGCAGTGACTTGGCAGCCACTGGAATGTCACGTGGTGACTTTTCTCGAATGGAGTATGGAACTGCTCGCATGGTCCGTGACGCAGGGCTGACAGCAAAGATTGCAGCGCTGCCTTCGAATCACTGAACACTGACCATCGTTGAGGCTGTTCGCTGTTGACTACCTGAAGTGCAGCGCGGAGAGCAGCAAGTTCTGCAGCCGTCGATGTCGTTGGGTGGTCTGTCTTGAAACTGTCGATAATAGCCTTCGCTGGGACGGCCACTGCTCAGGACGAACACTGGAGAGTAGTTGATCCATCAGTATAGATGTGTAAGTGATAAGCGTACTTCTCATGCAGAAGAATCAGAGATAGCTGCTTCAGCACTGGTGATATAGCTCATATTTTTTCCTGATTCCCGGTATGTTGAAGTACACATCAGGTCGAATGAAGCACCACGGAGGTATTGCTGGCTTAGACGCGGGGCTGAAGGCTGACGGAAGGTGGGCAGCATATTTTGAAATTGTTCCACAGTACGACGCCCATGGTCTTTCTGAAGGCAGTGTTGCAAGGTGGTGGCAATGAGCCCGGGAAAAATGCCTGATATGAGCTCTCAAGGCTTCCACCGCAATGTGCGTTTGTATAGGTTGGTCCCGTGCAATAGAAATAGTTGCATCAGTCGACGCGCATTTTGGCAGGCCAAGGCAAACTCTGAGAGCATGAGTTTGTACAGTCTGCAGAGTGCGAATATTTGTCTTACAAGTATTAGTCAGTACGGGCAGACTATATCGCAAAAAAATCGAGAAAAAGTGACCTGTACAGTTCCAGCATTGCGTCTACCGACATACCCCAGGTTTTCCCACACAGGAACTTGAACAACTGGGAGATGGCCGTCAGGCGCTGTTTCATGTAAGACACATGCGGGCTCCAACGGAGGTCTCTGTCTATGATTATACTCAATAATTTGTGGGTTCTGGCATAAGAAATGGTCCGCTCTTCAATAGAGATGTCATAGTGCGTCATTGGCTTACGTGTGAATGCCACTAATGCACATTTTTCCGGAGAGATTTTAAGGCCTTGCTTGCCGAGGCATCTCGCTGTCATAGTCGAAGCAAAATTTTCATATTCCAGGTAGTCTGAGCAATTTTGTAGCTTTAGCTACACTGGCCTAGCCAAACCCGTTTCGCGCGGCACATCAAGAGCCGTGCTGCGCATGCGCGAGGATCAGTGATGTCACACAGCTGGCCCACCGGAGCCGGCATCTCTCGCGCACTCCGCCGCCGCCGCGCGCAACTCACCGCCGCCGCTATGCGCATTCCAGAGGAGTGACGTCGTATGCCGTGGTAGAGAGAGAGATTCTAGAAAGAAGAAGAGAATAAAAGGACGCTATTTTCTGCCTCCCGTCGTGGGGGCACGGCTCAGCGCCTTTAGGGATGGGGAAGGGGGAAGTAAAGATGATAGAAAGAAAGAGAGAAGATAGCGAGAAGGGGTGAGTAAGTGACAAGAGTGTCTTGTCAGTCCAGGCAGGGAGGACGAAGCCAAGGCGTTCGTCTATAGGGCGTCGAGGTCCGCAGGAACTGCAAACTTGAGAAAGGCTCTCAGGGCTGCTATCCTGGACCGTGCGGGAAAAAGGAAGTCATCCACAGTTGTCGCAGGGAGACCGAGCAGGCGGTAGCGGCGCACCATCTCGCATCGTTCACCAGCCAGGGCAGGGCAGGAGCAGATTATGTGTTCCAGCGTTTCTTCGGCACCACATCTGCGGCACGCAGGGGATGAAGAGCGACCCTTGGCGTACATACGCGCAGCAGGCCAGGCACTGCCGGTCCGCAGGCGAAGCAGCAGCCACCGCTCGCGTCTCTTCAGGCCAGTCTCCGGTAAGGGTGGCGGCGGATTACCGCTTGCCACCCGCCTGTCAGGGTGAGCCGTTGGAAGTAGCTGCCGTAAGCGTTGTCGGGAGTAGTCTGAGAGGGCTACCGCCTTGGTGATAGGGGGTGTCGCCGTGGTGAGCTGCCTTTGCGGCGGCGTCGGCCTCCTCGTTCCCAGCAATCCCAACATGGGAGGGAAGCCAGTGAAGGGACAGGCGCACACCGCTAGCTATGATGGCGGTTAGCTTGGCGTGGAGCAGCGCCACGGTGAGCCCAGCTTGGACTGGTTGCAGCAACGCTTGCAGTGCTGGCCGGGAGTCGCAGATGATCGCCACGGGCTGCTGGGGTGTTGTAGCAGCGAGGTAGTCGGCTGCCAAGTGAAGGCCAGCCAGTTCAGCGGCAGTGGAGCTGGCGTGAAAGGGAAGGCGGCACTGGATGGTGGTCCCAGTCGTTGGTATCACACAGCACTGGCGCTGGCGCGCGCGCGCAGCTATTCGCCTTCGTTGTGTAGTCGCCGTCTGACACTGCGCTGGAGCCTCTGCGCTTCTGACTGGCGTTTGCCAGTGTGGTATAGCCATGGAGAAGCAGAGCGTAAATGCTGCTCAACGGCGCAGAAGAGCGGAGAAGCGTGACTCATCGGGTCCCGAAGTAGTTGCCTGGCAAATAGCGGTTGAGGGTAGGAAGAATGAACAGAATACTGTGTTGGGGCCATAGAGACGGTAGCGTGTTACCTCACTGATCACCAAGCCGTCTTTGTGGCAATAGAGAAGCAACCTGACGTTGACCAAAAATATACATGTGCCACATAATACGTATACCGTGTTTGTGTGTCATTGGAGCAGCAGTAAGCATGATAATCAAGCTAATCCCAGACAATCTAGACAATCAGGAAAGCTAAGAATAATCAGCTGAACATTTGCTAACGCTACGTATATCCTGGCATAGCCGAGCTAAGCCACTGCAATTTTTTTTTATTTCGCTAAGATATTACAAAATGGCAAGGGAGATACGAGTGCTCTACCCTATTTATCTAAATTGGCAAGTACGGATTTTAAGTGCGGATCACTTACGGTCCCAGGCTGTCTTATGCTGTCGTACGCTGCCGTCGTCGCTTGGCGTAAGGCAATCAAAACCACATATAGCATATAGCTCACTCAATATGCTATAGCATATTGAGTGCGAGCTCGCGCCAAGCAGGGTCTTCCTCCTCTTGTTCTTCGAGCGCCTTTATGATATGAAGTGCGGAGCACTTCTGAGGCTCAGGCTGTCGTATGCTGTCATCGCTTGGTGCAACACAGGCAAAGGCATGTATAAAAATTTAAAAAAAAGAGGAAGGAAGCGATAAATAAAAACTGAGAGAAAGAAATGGGGGGAAAATAGAAAGAAAATAGAACTAAATATAAAAAAACATAGAACGGGCGGCTTCTACGCAGGGCAGACGGGACGCTGTCTTTCCCAAAGATTATTGGAGCATAGATTGCTAACCGGAGCGTCACCTTCTAATCTTCCTTTACATAGCCGAGGGTGTAAGTGCGCGCCAAATCCTATAAATGTGCAGTTTTGCATAAGCACAGAAATGAAGAAACGCGCCAGATGTGTTTGGCATGGTATATCGTGAATAGCGGTAGCGCACGCGTGAGCCAACCGTCAAGTAACTTGCATAAAGCGGAAATAGACTGCCTGAACAGCTATCTTTCACGTAGACCCCCACGCGTGCGACATTGATAGTTTCGCCTACTGCCTGGGCATGCGCAGATCAGTTTTCGTGGCTGCTTTCTCTTATGCGGTTGTGCACCTTTGCAATTGTTATTCCGCGTTTGTCATATCTTGACTTCTTCCTTGTGTCCGTCTTTGCACGCCCTTTCTTTCAAAATATACGCATACTGAATTTCTCATAATATAACTTGGCACAGCCAAAAGAGCTGCTTTCCGTATAATTAACTTCAATGGAATTGTGAATTCGTGAGTGAATTGCACAATGTTTCAGAGGATGTCAAGTGGTCAGAATGTATTTCTACATCACTTCCGTCCGGTAATACGTAGGAAACGCTGTCCATTGGCGTTGTTTATTTACACATATTGATGTGATAATTCTGTCGCGAATAAGTACCATATTCTAGCGTAATCGCTGTCGCACTGTTATGCAAGCATTTTGTGACGTGCAATGGCTGCTATTGCTAAAATAATTTGTCTTCTTTTATTCAAGGCATTGCGCTCGGATCAAGTATCTGGGCTAAAAAAGCGCAGTTACGTACAACATGGGCGTGACTGCTTTTACGCAACAAACACCAGGTTCAATGGGACTGAAGGCGAACTTGATATTGGTTACAGAAACGAGGGAAAGTAAGTATAATGAATAGATATGAAGAACACAAAGAAAACGCGATATACAAAGCACAGATAGCACTAAAAATGCCCACAGATCGCACTCAATGTAGGAATCGGTTGCATGAGAATCAGTCAGCGAATCTATCTAGTTTTCTGCGCTGCATATGATGGCTTTGTGCTACGCGTTCCGAGGTGAATCGACATGGCGTGTTAGTGTAATAACAGTACACTGTAAGGAAACATTAGCCCAGATTAGGGCTTTGCGGCTCATTACCTCTGAAAACTCCCTCGCTTCTAAAATTACTAACTCATGTTTCAGTAAAAGGCGGCACTCGACAGAGTTTTACTACCACCTCTGAGGAACGTACTAAAAGCATTTCATAATCCAATTTTACACCGTGGGGAGTTTTCTATCGCGAGATTTTTTAACTATCATTTGCGAGTCTATAAGCACGTGGCTTCAAGCTCCCTGCTTCGGCAGCTTTTGTCCGCCAATCAGTGCTCCTTCCAATTCCAGTGAAGATATGGGAACGCAACATATGTTTTTGTTTTCTTTTTTCGAAGCTTGGTATGGCGTTGTCGCACATTATGGTTGACCCTCAGCCTACACATTTTAACTGGAACTGTCAGCTGTACAAGCACGACGAGCGAGAAAAGCAGTCTGTGAACGTAAGGGCTTGTTTGCAGAGAAAAAAAAACTTTCTGGAAAGCCGTCACGCAGATTTTTGCAAATCGTCGGCGAATATTGTGTAGTTGCCCATGGAGACACACGAGTGTAGGAAGCTTGCGCTGGATGTCTAGATATGCGCTGATGGCATGTTCAACTCGTGCGGGCGTGCGGCTGCGTTTTACCGTTTGCACGCAACGCTCAGCAGTGCCATTCGAGGCAGGATGGTAAGGAAGGGTCTTTGTAAGGCGGATTCCATTACGATTACGAAAAGGTCTCCCATAGGCAGCAAACACACTGCGCAGCTATTCCACCGTCTTTTCACTGTTTGTCGAGTTCATAGCAAAAACTTCCAGCCACCTCGAATGAGCGTCCACCAACACAAGAAACCACTGTTGATCACGATATGCAAAGTCGAGATGTACTAACTGCCACCTGCGCGCAGGCCATCCCCAAGATAACAGCGGAACTCTGGATGCTGAATTTTGGTTCAGCTGACACGTGACACAGGCAGTCACTGTTTGCTCAATACTTTGAGTTAAGCTGGACCACCATACATGGCTTCGCGATAACATTTTCATTGGTGTCATGCCTGGGTGACCTTCATGCAGCATTGACAGAACGTTTTGTCGCAAGGACGCTGGCACAACCACTCGGTTTTCCCACGTTACACACTCCTGTTCCAAAGAAAGTTCACTGCGTCGCCTAAAATATGCCGTCAATGTCTCGTCTGTCACATTTGATGGCCACCCATTTGTTTCGAATAAGAGGACCTTAGAGAGCACTTTGTCTTTCCGCGTTTCGATCCTGATCTGTCTCGCGGACAGAGGAGCTTCATCAAACACTGAAAAGAAGTGCACTTCCCCCGGTTCCTCCCCCTGCTCTGGAAACGGCAACCTTGGCAGTTCGTCCGCGTTTGCAATGTCACTTGCTTTGTGGTATACCCATTGGTAGTTGTATGCTGCCACTAATAAGGCCTATCGTTGCACGCGTGCCGCCGACGTAGCAGGGACCGGCTTGTTATGTCCAAATATGCCTAGCAACGGTTGGTGGTCTGAGTATATGGAAAAGTTTCTGCCGAACAAATATTTGTGGAACTTGCGTACCCCGAACACAACCGCCAAAGCCTCTTTTTCGATGTGGGCGTAGCCTTGTTCCGCATTGCTCAGTGTTTTGGATGCAAACGCTATAGGCCTCCCTTCTGAGCCTATTTTAAGAAAAAGTATCGCACCAGCACCGTAAGCCGATGCGTCGCAGACGAGACCAAGTTCCTTTGTTGGGTAATAGAAAGACAGTACGGAATTCTGCGTCAGCCATTCTTTCGTCATCCGAGAACATCGCTCTGGGTGAACAGTCCACTCCAATTTTACGTTATCGCTTACGAGATCATACAGTGCCTTTAACTGTGTCGACATGTTTGGCACAAAGTTGCCGTAAAAATTTAACAGCCCGAGATAGGATCGGAGCTCTTGCCTGTCTTTAGGTGTTGGTGCTTCCTTAATTGCATGCATCTTCTCGTTCCAAGGCCTGACCCCTCTTTCGTCAATAACTTGACCCAGATAAGTTACTGATCTTTCAAAAAAACTTGCACTTTTCGCAGTTTGAATCCTCGATCCTTGAACCTTGCTAGTACGCATTCCACTTTCTTGCAGCACTCTTCCAGTGTTTGCCCCGATATAATGACGTCATCGAGATAGCGTGACACTCTATCCAAACCCTTGAGCACTTCATCCATGACCGCTTGAAATATCGCTGGGGCACTGGTAATTCCATACGGCAGTCGCGTGTACATGTGCGTGTTTACGGTGACAAGTGACTGGGAAGCCTGGTCTTGCCGTAGTTGCTGATAAGCTGTAGGAAGATCCAATACTGTAAAGTATTTACATCCCTGCAAGGTTACGAAGATGTCTTCCATTACGGGTAGCGGGTAATGGTCAGTCCGCAGGCGAGGATTCAGAGTCACTTTGTAATCACCGCAGATGCGGACCTTGCGATTTGGCTTCGGAACTACTAGCAGAGGCGTTGCCCAGTCGCTCTGCTGAATGGGGACTAGAAGTGTTGTAGCTCGGGCGAGTTGGTCATCCATGAACTTAGCTTGTATTAGCGCGGTACGTATACGGAAGAAACGCGACACAGACGTAAAGAGAAAGCTGGGCGCTAAACTTCCAACTGTTTATTCCATGCCCTTCACACCCATCTTATACATGCTCAAAAAACACAATTCATCTTGCACGTGATCACATTCGAAGAAACGTCATTTCCTTTTCCGTCAAAGCAATTGATGGCGAGCTCACACACAAGTCTCCCATTTCTGCCATTGCTTCGGCTTCCATTATTTCACGTGTGAGTGTCACGGAATGCCACGTTTTCGACCCCTCGTCACGCCGATTACGCGCACCGCACCCACCCCGCTGACCGGCGCGCCGGCTTGGGCGTGAAAAGTTGTTTCGTAGAGCCGCGAAGAGCAGCGGAAGGGAGTGTCGCTGCCGAAATTGGCTCTTTGTTGAATACCGAGGCTACGGCAGGTCTACGGAAATCCGCAGTGCGCCCCGAACATTTTGGCTGCAAAACGCTCGGCATAAGAATGGAGGCAGGATACGTTCCCACGGTAGGAGCTGCACGTGCACGAGCCGCCTACGCAGTCACCGTAAACGGGTTGTCTCTTTGGATTAATGGAGAACCCTCCCCTAATTAAAAAAGGGGCGTCGTAAATATTTTGAGGGCGGACTTTTGCGACAATGAAACGCACATGATTGGACCCATGTTGATGGTCCCTTTTCCCCCAGTAAGAGAGTGAGGGGACCCGAAGGGGATTTAAGCGCAGGAGATCGCCCTGCTAATCAGTCTAGCTGCTTGACAAGCATGGAGTAGAAGTAGATCAACGAGTATCTCTCCTAGAAGTTTTTAGTGTGTGCTTTGTATCGGCTGGCCACCTAAACTTAGCCGTTCGCCTAGTTGAGACACGTCTGCAACGTAGGCATCGGGACTTCAATCTCAGGTTAGCTCAACCTGCCTGAGATCTCCTTCAAGCACTAACTCCCGGAAACATCGGCGTTGCAACTCGGACCCACCGACATCGTAGTCGTGCCAGAAATCTTCGGGACTTCTCGCTTCCGATCGTCGTGGACGCAACGCTGCCGGTCATCACACGTATGCTTCACCTGTTTATATCATCGAACTTTCCCGCCCTTATTGTTTATTTCATTCAATTGTTTGTTTTAGCGTTAATTGACCTTCTGTATTTTTGTAAGCTCACTGTTTGATTCTATTTGTTCCTTGTTAGTTCTTTTGAGGTGTTGTAGTTAGAGCGTTTGTGCCGCAATAGCTCAATTAAAGCTGTTTGTCCAAACACTTCTCCGATTTCTTCACTGTTTCTACTTGCGTACGGAACGACCGAACCCGCTGTCATTCCCGTCGCCAACTTCGCGCTGGCGACGCTTGAATACAGCAAAACCGTAACAGTGAGCTGATTCCTTGACCGGCCGATAACAATACAGCTAAACAGATTAGGGGAGCACCCGCACCCTTTGCAGTGCGCTGCTAAGAACCCTCCCGCTAAAAGTCTGTTTCTTGCGTTGTAGCTGTGTTCACGTAGTCTTTCGTTCAGACACCGCTTAGTCTGCCCTATATAGTACTTCCCGCATGCTAATGAAAACTTGTACGCTACACAGCACTCACAGTCGAAAAATCTAACGTGGTGCTTTTTCTCACAAGCCCAGCGAGTGACGTTATTTGGGCAAGTCAACTTGCAAAGCTCCCCTAGCTTTTTGGGCGCTGAAATAAAACGCGTACGTTGTTTTTTCGCGTACGAAGGGCATGGAATAAACAGTTGGAAGTTTAGCGCCCACCTTTCTCTTTACGTCTGTGTCGTGTTTCTTCCGTATATGTACCGCGCTAATACAAGCTAAGTTCATGGGGACTAGAGCCCCGCTTTACACCAAGGACTGTAACTCTTGTGCAGCGGCGTCTCGCAAAGCGAAAGCCACCGTCCGGGCCTTGCAGAAAACCGGTACCGTGCAGTCTTTAAAGATCAACTTGACCGGAGTGCCACTTATTAATCCCAGTGCTGGCTCAAACACTTTCGCAAACTTTTCCAGCAGTGTCGCCGCTTTATCAAGACTGATGCCGCACACGCCCATCCAGTCTACTTTCAACGCCTCCAGCCAATCTCGACCGAGCAGCAACGTTTCGCATTTTTGTGTTGTTCGTACCACCACAAGTGGTAGATTCACTTTCTGGCCGTGATGCTCAACAAACACTTTACACTGAGCTAGAACATTTAGGGAAACGCCCCCATACGTTTTCATCTGCAAGGTGCACGGAGCCAGAGGCAAATCAGGCCGATATTTCTTATAAGCACTCTCTCGCACGACAGAAACAGACGCCCCAGTATCGTTTTGCATTTGCACATTTCTTCCGGCCACTTTAAGGGGAGATTCGAGTCGAAAAACGCAGGTTTTTTTTTTCAAAAATTACATATTTTTCGTTTCTATTTGCTTTCACAAGTTTAGTTTCTCTACTTTCACGACAAGAAAACGGAAGATTGTAATTAAGCTCGAAGTAGGTCAAAATCGCCTTTAAAGAGCACGATGTGGCTACTAAAATCTAAGAAGTGCTGGTTGTCTAGAGTCCCCTGGAATTTGTCACCTGGCTGCTTGCCATTGTATTTCGCATGAGGGGTTCACTAAAGTCACATGCTCAAAATAACCATGATTGCCAAGCTCTCATGATGGAATAAATCATCTTAAATGACAAATTTTTCCGCATAGATGAGCTTTCAATTATACCTTTTAAATGCGTTTTTCTCAAGATACAATTCTGGGCAACTTTATGAGTTTTTACATCATGTTTTTGGTACTTCTGATAGCCAGATCGGGATGAAATTTTGCCCACATATGTCTTAACATGTGCAGAGTGCAAGTATCTACTTTAAAACTTGATATCACATAACATAATTATTACGAACCTAAAATAAGCGATTACTATGGTCTGAGCATTCTAAGACTTCTCACATTACAATTTTTTTTGTCGATTAAAATGTCTTATACTCACTTTCTTGATAGTTATTTGCATTCTACACATAATGTGGAGCAATATGAGCCAATAATGGCTCAGAACGATAAAAATTTACTGGCAAAAGAAGTGTCTACAAAAAAGAACTCTATTTTACACATTGTCGTGGCACAAAACGAAAACTGTACAACTTAATATAAAACTAATTACATATCTGAAATCAGCATAAAATCCTATATATACGGCAAAAATTTCACTGCCTTAGGCTACAGATTAACGCAACTATTTTTCCGAATCGCATCTCCCCTTAAGGGTCACCGTGTAGCTAATACTGCTATCGTCACAAGAAAAAAAATTGGTCGCGTATCTGCGTGCTTCGCTGCAAATGTCGTCGAAAGACGATAATCTTGTGCCGGTCGTACTACTATGTTTTGCCTTGCCTGAGACAGCCTAAAAAACACTAGGGTCTTTAGAATTACGTACCTATGTATTTTCTAATAAAGAACACACGTCCTGGCACTTACATACTAATGTTGTGCCTCAGGAATGCGTAGTATTTGCTTTTTGATCGAATATGTTCACAAATATGAACGCGAACACCAGTTCAAGATGGCTGGGCGTTCAGAAAGAAGTTAAACTTTGGCCGAGAAGCTGAATCGGGTTACCGACAGACAAACAGACAGGACAGACATACAGACCAAAATTTTTGCGTTTAAGTATCCCAAGAAAGACTATCGTCTTTAAAAATAGTATGCAGCAGTACGTCACCGTCACTGTGTGCTTCCGTATCACAGATGCTGTCTTTCACACTTTGTATCGGCCTTGACGTTTGGCAACACCTAGCTAGGTGTCCAGTCGGTGACAAGCACGGCACCGGTACTTCCGGAATGGGCAAGCACTGGCGGCGTGGTTCTGTCCACATCGGAAACAGTTTTCTACGTTGTGTTCCGGCCTTGCCCATGTATTCGTTGCTGCTGTTTTCCCATAGGATTTTGCTTCGAACTTTTCGCCTTGAGCATGCCGTTTTACCGTGTTAACTTCGGTTCCCGCTGACGAGTTCAGCTGTATTACCTTTATCTCGGCGCAGGCCAGCTCGATACTCTTTGCGACTTCGCACGCGTCGACAAATGACAGTTTGCTCCTTTTCAACAGTTCTGCTTGAGTCACCTGGTCTTTTAATCCAGCGACAAAACGGTCTCACAAGGCTTCGTCTAGGAAATCACCAAATTCGCACAACTTGGCGGGTCTTTTTCAATTCAATCGCAAATGCTGCCACGGGCTCATTTTCTTGTTGTACTCGGTGGTTAAACCGGAACCGTTCCGCGACGACCATTCTTTTCGGAGCGTAGTGAGCTTTGAGAACCTTCACGAGGTCTTGATAATCCTTGTTATCCGGTTTTTCTAGGGCGAGCAGGTGCTTGAGCGTTTGATATGCTTTCTTTCCCATGGCCGTTACAAATACGGAAACCTTTAGCTCAGCGCTCACCTGTGTGGCTTGGAAGTAGTGTTCGAAGCGCTCGACGTACGACTGGAAGTCTTCGTCTCCATCTTCGACGAACCGTTCGAACCGACCATGTGCAGCCATGCCGCCGTCTTCCACGGAGGTTCACTAGGGCTGCCGGTAGCGGTGCTTCAGTTTGACGGCAATCCCATCTTCGTCGCCACTGTTGTGACCTGAGCAGACATGGCGCAACACTTAGGCTTGCACAGTAACAAGGGTTTATTAACAGAAACAGGTCGAAAGAGTCACCATGAACATAAGTTGGCTGCATTTTATAAGGGCAGTATTCGCGATAGTGATGACGCCAGTCCAGTCACACACGCGCGCACTGACACACACGCACTGACGCACGCGCACTGACACAATAAAAGCACACGACGTAAAACTGCCCCCCCCCCCCCCCCCCACCCCACCCCAAGATAAGCGTGCGCGCGCGCCCTGGCAAAGGCGACTACGCCCTGCAGTACAAAGTGCAAGGGGAGCCAACGCATCGAAACGAATGGGGCGCCGAGCGCGCACTTTGCGTTATCTCACATTCTTCGGAGCTTTTGCATATATATATATATATATATATATATATATATATATATATATATATATATATATATATATATATATACACGGAGCATGACGGCGACAAGCAAGCAGCCGAGGGTGTCCATATAATTGCTATCGCAATAAAATAAATATAGAACGAAGACAGTCACGTGCGGGCCGGGTCGTTAGCAAGAGGTACGCAGTCATCATGCGGCCCACGAGCCTAATGTTGGCTACCCTCAGCCGACACGATGTCATCTAAGGGTCGGCTAAGGTTTCTCATACTCCCGAAAAAAAAACGCTATATTGGTGCCCCCTTTACGCCAACCAATGAGACGACAAGAGCGCGCCTTCATGCGTGCTGTGTTTCGCGCTATAATGTCTGAGAACTGGACAATATCGCGTTCACTCTAGACAGAACTGTGTCATTAGGTTTAAGACACTGATCACTAATTTACTGTCCATAACGTCGTTTTCATAAAAATATATTTTTTTAGGGGCGAAGCTCCTTAAAGCGGCACCCGTTCGTCCCTCGTCGTAGTCGTAGTCGTAGTGCGTAACCAGTCTTACGCTTTGACCTCCAAGGTGGTGCCGGTGGGAGATTTCTCCTGTGCGTTGTTGAACAATAAAAAATTCGCAGCGTGCGCGTTAACTAAAAGCCGAATTCTTCTGTCTCTCATTCCCCATTAGCAGCCATTGGCATTTCTCCTGTGCGTGATTAAACAATAAAAATTTTGTTCAAAACGCCGTTGATTGATGAAATAAACCAACGAAAGACGCCAGATGTTTTCTAAAAGCAAAACGAAAAGACGCCAGATGTTTCTAAAGCAAAACGAAAAGACGCCAGCTGCTTAACGAAAGACGCCAGGTGTTTTCTAAAGCAATGGTTTTATAATCAAAACCATATCGCGATACAGGTTTGTAGTTGACGATGCTCGTTGCCGTCGGTGTGTGCTCGTATGGATAAGGATGCCGCTGCAACCAGTGCAAGAACCACTTAGCTTACATTTCACCGACCACAAAGCGGTCATAATGAAAGGACAACGGAAACAAGCAATAAAAGTTTGATAAAACATTTAATCAATCGTTTCACGTCATTTTTATCGGGCGAATTAACGGAAGAAATTTCACGGTTTAACCGATGATTACTTCCAGGAGCTTCGCCCAATCTCATCATCATTCACCTCGTGGATCTGCCGTCAATTTTTTTTCTAGTGAACTCCCAATTGACTTCATTTAGGCAGTTAGGCTTTTACTCACTTTACTGCGACTTTGTCTCCCCTATAGACATTAGTATGCCGATTCACGCGAACGCTGCTTTTTTATGCTCTCCAAGCAGCCGGCGTCGCGGCGCAGAAGCCTTCCATGATGTCTTGATAGAGTAGATCCTTGCAGCTTCTCCTCTATCAGGCGTTAATCCTTGTATCCGTGGGTGGCACAGACCCACGCTGGTGTAACTTGAGCGTCAACGCGAGCGTCTGAGTGAGGGTCTGAATCAAACGACATGCCAAGTTCGGCAACAAACAACCCTGATCTCTTTATTTGACTCCCTTTTATAGCTTCAGGCGAGAGGGTAGCGGGTGCGCAGATGTATTCAGGAGAACGTAGAACGTGGTTTGAAGTAAGCGTGTTTTCTGTCGCAGCAGCCAAGTTCGATGCATCTTCTTTCCCTTGAAGAGCAAGAAACACAGACCTTCACAGAAGAGAAATTACGAGACTTGACGAAAATTCACGTCATACTGCAGTCGTCGGGGCTCCTTGCGCTGACAGGTCGACCTGTGGTACTCTTCTTGCGAAGCCTCACCTTGGGAGAAGTCATGTGCGCGTACTTGCGGATTACCACTGAGCCCTGGCGCACTTGGGCCATGTTGCAGAAGTCGACGCTCCTGCCTCTTGTTTTGCAGGCTATATCCAGTGATGATGTCGACATATTTGTCTATGCTGTGTTGTGATTCCCGAGTTTGATGACGGTGTTCCCTATTCCATCTTAGAAACCTTCCATTCTCTGCCTCTTCGATCTGAGACTGGGGAACCGCTTCTTGAAGCACTCTCGCCTTGCATGACCAGTTGTCGTCTAGAACACCCACAGTGTCTCCTTGCTGTAGAGGGTGCAGCGTCTTGACCGTGGCCTGCTGTTGACGTTTCACTACTGCACATCACATTTTTGAGCTGTATTCTGGAACGTTGGCGCGCAACCGCCATCCCTGTGACAATTCGGCAGCTGAATAGCTATCTTCTAGTGCAAAGACACGATACAGTAACAGTCTTAACCAAAACTCGCCGTTATATTCCGTGGTCCTTTACATAATGCGCTTCACTATCTGAACTCATTTTCCGGCCAGGCAATTTGATCTCAGAAACCACGGTCTTGATGTAATGCGCTCAAAGTCATAACGCTGGGCGTAATCGAAAAAAAAAGTTTACAGTAGCCGTGTAAAGGTGAAGAAACAGCGACGCTGGTCTATCATAGGGGCTTAACGTGACCTTCTTCGCTGATGCTAGCTCTTTCCTTGGCGTAGACAGAGCAGATTAGAACCACAGCCTGAATGTCCATGAATGTCCAAACTGCAGCGCCAGAAACTAACGTGCAAACCTGGCTGTGGCATACCCAGTAGAACCTTGCACCTTTCGTTGCTCGTACTCGGATCGCGCCACGCCGGACAAACTCAGCGCGGCGGCTGCGTGGACTGTCTTCGTCTGTGGGCTTGATTTGGTGGTGGCTGCTCCTCGGCGCATGCGCGGCTACGCGGGGTTAAACCCAGGTAGTGCGCAGCTGTGGCTTGGTTATTGATAAGCAACGGTGTGGAGGGCTTTTCGCGGACACCCGATGTATCACCTCGAAGTTTAATATCTTCGCTCATAGAAACTTTTAGACGCGAAGCATCTTATGCTCGGGGCTCTGTCCGTCCGGCGTTCCGCGTCCCCCCGTCTCCCGTCCGGCCACTTTCATGAAGTAGGGAAGCACCCATTATGCGAACCAGAACACTGTAGTAATATGAAGGCCGTCAACCACTACCACAGTCGTCAGAATCATGGCCGAGAGCACAAAGAGGCTGCTTAGTAATGGCTAGGCAGGTGGTGTCTGTCGCCCAGGTTGACCCCATTCCTTGATCTTGCTTGCATGTGTTTGGAGGGGGCTTAGTCTGTCCCTCCTTCCCGCGTCCCACACCACCACAGCGCATGCGCGTCCCCTCCCCCCTCTCTCTCCTACGCTCACCCCCCTTTCTCTCCTCTAGGAATCCTCTACTCTACGGAGCGGCCCCCCGCGTCCCACACCGCCCACAGCGCATGCGCGTCCCCTCCCCTATCCTCTCCTACGCTCACCCCCTTTCTCTACTCTAGGAATCATCCACTCTACGGAGCGGCGCCCGCGTCCCACATACCCACAGCGCATGCGCGTCCTCTCCCCCCTCTCTCCTCTAGGAATCCTCTACTCTACGGAGCGGCTCCTACGGAGCGGCTCCTCTCCTACGGCCCCTCCCGTCCTCTCCTCTAGGAATCATCTACGGAGCGGCGCGCACGAGAGGTGGTGTGACAGCTGCATACTCCGCTCGGGGCGCCACGGTAGTTCCGCGGTATGAAAATGACGGAGCGCGTCTGTGCAGCGCCGCGATGAGCGCCCGGACCGCTGCCGTGAAATGAGAGCGGCGACGTTCCTCCCGCTCAAGCTAATTATCTCTTCGCTGCTTCGCATCCACACATGGTTCCCTTTAGCGGGAGATGGGGGAATTTTTGTCTACGAATTCAGACCCCTTATCAGCAAAAACTTCATGGGGCTCCCGCAGCGTGTGAATATCGCCTACCTTTTTGTGCAACCTCCTGGGCCGTCGTTATGGGTAATTTTTCCACTTTGGAAAAATTGTCATGTGCGTCAAACAGAACTAGGTACGCTTCAACAGTAAAGTGGAATATGTCGATGCCTACTCTGTACCACGGCCTACTGGGTGTCGGAAACATGATCAGGGCTGAGGTTGTTTGTACGCACATTTTTGGCTTGCCCTGCAAGAGCCGGGTAGCTTTAACAGATATTTTCTCTATTGTCAGTTCTATTTTGTCGATTAAAAATACTAAAGAAACAAAAATTAACGATAGATAAATAGGAAAATACGGATCAAAGTTAAACAAGCGAAGAACTTGATAGAAACTTAATAATTTGGAAAAAAAGAAAAAAAAGGAAAAAAATATTGATGGTACAACCTAAACATTTTTGAACCTTAAAAAAGCTTCTGCAAGGAATCACCAACCTTTTCGTCCCTGTATCGAAAAGACAAAGCACCATGGACTCAGGGCTACACCTTCGCCGGGAGAATTCCTTTAAAGAATAAAGTTTCTGATTCAATCATTACCATAGAACGTAAATCAGGTGCACTCAAGTAGAATCTAAGGAGGATGATAACCGCATCTAAAATAACTTCGCGCAAGGTAGATATCGAAACGAGATGACTCTCTGTTGTGTCATGGTCTCCGCGAGAACAACAATTACGGAAGGCTGCCGCGCCAGCTTTGTGTAAAAAAAATTTAGATATGTACTTTGAGGCCGTAGTCTAGTGATTGCGGCTTCAGTTACTTGTGTCAAGCATATTTTGCTATACCAATGATAATCGATGTGCTTAAGTTCAAATGTGTTAATGACCGTGCAGGAAGTTGAGGAAAACATGGGACGCCGTTTTAAAACAAACTACTATTAAGAACGTTTTTGGAAGTAAATGTTAGGGTGAATGTCTGATATGCCATGGTGCTTGAATTTTCAATGTTCATCAATAATAGTGCCAAGAAATTTTGTAAACATTAAGGGTTATACAACAAAACATGACGCTGAAATTTAAAAAAAAGTAGAAAAACAGCACAATTACGTCTGCGCGATGTGACAATGCTGGTATGAACAAACCCAAGAAACCCATCTTTCAGCTGCCTTAGCTAAGGCAGCCATTCCTTCAACAGCTCAAAATGTATCTGATGGTGTTACTTATGTTTTATTGCGATAGCAATGGTATGAGGTCTCTCGACTAGTTTTTGCCATCATCGTCATGTTCCTTATAAAGTTCAAATTGATAATAGCCTCCGCGCATCGTATGTTCTTCCCTCGGGTACAAGCGCGCAAGCAGAGGCGACGAACGCGGCTGAAGCAGAGATGGAACGAGCCGACCTATATTTGTCGCATGGAACAACATTGCCCCTCGTGCGAGGCCTGCCACCGAGTGCTGCTGAAACAGAGAAGCCCCGTCCGTCTTGAAGGAACATGAAGGAGCGGGTGAAAGGGGGGTGCGGGGAAGGTGAGGTGTCTCTCGAGCAGCAAACTGTGAACTTTGATTATGGCGGCTCTATCGGGATAGCTGGCGCGGGCGCTATCACGGCAGGCATCAGCAGACGGCTCGTATCCCCTTCTACTTGCTGTTCTCTCAACGCGAAGAGACTGTGCTAAAACCGCTTTTCTCTCTAGCGACGTCGTATTCTCTTACACCAGCGTTTCGTAGGGTTACGCAAGACCGGGTCCAAAAGAGTTAGCTGCCAGCCTTACTTGGTATTCGCAATGCCCATAGACTGTCACGCCACAAATCGGATGCAAGGAGGAGGGTTAGCAAACGACAGAGCGGTAGCAGCTCCATTGTTTGGTTGTGTTAGCCTGACTGTTAACGCTTTGGCAGAAAAGAAACACTGACATCTTATGTCGTAGCAAATCTAGAACAAATGTTCTGGCGGTACCCCGCGTTACACGGCGGCGAAGTCATCACGCCGTCCAAATGGGAGGCTACTATCACCAGCTCCGGACTCGAACAGCAGTTATGGGCAGCCCAACGGGCTCACGATGGGGGGGGGGGGGGGGGGGGAGACGCAAAGCCAGCCCCATACAGTGACACAATAGGGAGGCGGGGGGCGAGAGGGGGGCTGCAAAGTCAGCCCTATACATTGATATGATAGGGAGGGGAGGGGGCGCTGCGACGAACCTTCGCCCCCCTTGAAGGGGAACCCTGCGCACGCCTATGGAAATCTGTGCATATCTGCGTTAATGGAGCCCAGCTGGACAAATTGATCGGAAGTCGCGCTCTCAATGTCGTCCTTCACCCGTGTGTTGCTTTCACAGGCAGCCAAGAGAACATCTAGACATCCAGCGCGGCGCTGCTTGTTTTGTAATTTTTGTCGATAGGTGGCAGCACACAGCAAGCAAAGTGCTCTCCGAGCCGACAACGCGTGAAAGTCTCGAGAGGGCACTCCCCGAGGGGAAAACTTAGATTGGTTTCGATAGTGATGGATAGAGACAACCTTGACGACGATTTTTCACTATAGGACGATTTTTCACTATACATTAAAGAACAAAGAGAGTGTATTAACGTGGCCCCCATTTCTTGGAATGTCCACCCTGAGTACAGTGTAGGCAGACGACGGGCTAGGGCTAAAGCCCTCCTGGAAGATGCCCGCGCACATGCCCAGAGTTGCTATTTCGTCGGCTCAGCACGGTAAACAGACGGAAGAGCATTTGTTGCCGTCAGCGTTGATCAAGATGGGAAAGCCACAAACTACTCGATGGTCCGGACGACGGCGGCCGAGGTTGCCGAACAGATAGCCATAGCCTTGACCCTGCTGGACGACGGGTGAGCGACAATGTACAGTGACTCGTGATCGGTAGTCCGAGCATTCGCCAAGGGCACCGTCGCAGAATCAGGCTTGCATATCCTACGATATAAGGAAGTTAAGCAACACACGATCGTCTGGTTCCCAGTTCACAGGGGACAGATCGAGGGCGCTCCGTCCAACCTCAAGGATTAAGCCCACGTAACTGCGCGAGGAGTCGAATGGCGTGGTGCTGAGGTTCTGGACAATAGGAATCCCCGAGCCACGTACAGTGAACAAACAAAGAACTTTTATCCGAGGAGGCGAAAGTATCCGCCGCAGCACAGTAAGCTGAATAGACCTCAGGCATCGACGCTCATACTCTTGGAGGTCCGGGCATATCTTAGTCCCGCGCTCTTGCACAAGATCTATACCGAAATTCAGACGTCAAACATTACAGCGCTTTGCTGAGACTTTGCCAGCTTAGACCACATGTACTAGCGGTGGCCCGCGTTACAGGTTGATGAATACGTTACATCGTCCAAATGGGACGCTGCGATACGCAATCCGGATGTGACTGCGGGCAGAGCAACAGGCCCACGACATAGCGGAGAGGCTAGGCCTATCTAACGACGTGGGAGCGGTCCGCTACGTGCTAGTTTACGCCCCGACAGACCTGAATAAAGTGTTTTCCCATTCTATTCCATTCCTTTGAAGCCTGCGAAAGCATCGAAAGTGACAGCGCTGACGAAGATGCTGCTCAAGGCTAACTCATCATGAGAGGGTCTCTTTCACGTGCTTCGCTGGTTAACCGCCTGTGCGGAGCACTTTTCATACTAGGGAGTCACTGGGAGTGTACTTGATGTGCAGTAGTGTTGAGATCAAAATAAAAGAATTGCTTTTTCTGATGTGGTGCATGCAGCGGAACTTTTGTGGCCGCATGCTACTAAGGGTCGACAAAAAGTGAAACGTGCAGTCGCGGCAGCGGTGCCGCAGAGTTACCAAATGAACTAAAGCTGTTCCGCCCGAACGGCGTCGTTGTTGTGAAAGTTTTCGCCGTTGCGTAAAACATGCGTGTGCATTCATTTTGAGGTGCTGATCAAACCTGCAACATCCGAGAGAATTAAACTGCGCGCACCGCGTTCCTGACCACGCAAGTAATGACGACGGCTCAATATGTTTAGAAACCATCGACTCGCCAAACATGCGGTCCCATACAGCAACGGTGGCTTTACTCGCTCAAGGCCTATTTCTACGGCATACCCGTCACGTAGGCTCATTACGTATATGTTGAGTGCCGTTCAGGACATGCGTGCACTGTAGTACGCACAGGAATTGGCAAAGCGTCGTTGAGGCGCTGTAACGGAGCTGAAGTAGAACCTTTCACACCGCGGTAAATAATGAGGTGACGAACATTTAGAGCGTTCCATGGTTTGGGGAAATATTTTGTTCTCAAATGCATTCCAGTACAGCTCATTACTTCATCCGGTGAAAGAGGCACGGCCGTACATCTGCCCGTCCCATCTGTTCCTATGCTACTAAATGGTCATAATTGGTTTTATGTCCTGTGTCCTCTTTTGTGGTTTTGTTTTTTCGCGCCTTAAAATCAATTATGAATGTACAGTGCCGTCCACTGTTAGGGTGAATGCGCGAGCGCGTGGCCGCCCTGCCGCCAGCGTGTCCGCGCATCGAAGCAAACCTGTCCCCTGTGAACTGGCAGTGCCTGCGGGCGTGGCTTCGTGTCGTCTTCTACAGTGCTCGCGCTCTTGGGCGCGCCGAGCTTGCATTGCCGTGAAACAAACTTCGCTGAGAGTGCCGTGTGTTTGCTGCAGCGAATACGAACTTTTGTTTTAGTGTCGAAAGGTGAAGGCCGGCAGATTTAAGAACGCTAGCGAAGTACACTTCATAACGGAAGTGCTTTTAAAAAATACAGTTTCATAGCTATTAACCGATGGTAATAAAAGAAAGGCATTTTCGCGTAAGAAGTGTCTGCAAATTCTTTGTTTCTTAAGAATATTTCAGAAGGCAATGTTAGCACAAATATTCACTGGTCGTTCTATAGTGAGTATGAGAACTTCGCGTGCACTTTTTACAGGCAACGTTTTAAGGGGTGTCCTTTGGCCGTTCTTTTGCGGTCTTGAACGCAGGCGACCGCGACAGCGTGACTGGTATCTTCCGATAATATATAAAACAGTTGGACTGTTTACTTTGAATGGTAGAAATCAAGAATTATAATGAAACGGCCTCGCGTGTAATTCATTGAAACAGAAGCTTCATTCACGTGTTTTCATAGGCACTAATATTTTGTTATATACACTAATATCCGCTGGTTGTAGGCGACGTTTTACCGTTGTGTCCAATGCAGCTGACAACCCCCCCGATTTGCTTGAGTTCTCTCATGGTTGATGCAGGAAAGTGATTCGCCGCCGATATTACTGACATGTCCTCATCTTCCGTAGTCACCTTCGCACGGCCCTTCCGGGGAGCATCCTTGATCCTGCGCTCGGTCTTGTAAGGCATGAACGATTCTATTCACTTTTTAACGGCCTACTTGTGGCTCTCAAAATTGCCCTCTGTGAATATTATTGAAGGCTTATCTCAACAATACACCTTCTTTCTTCTTCAGGAAACGCGCGACATCGCCTGATCACACACTTGCCCCAAAATGTTCGCAGGAAAAAGAACGGAGCTTCAACTGCATTGCAATCTCGTTTTTATCACTGCTACAGCATGTGAAGAAACAAGTGTATAAAAAATAATTTTTATGTGATGGTTTCGATGATAGTGTGCGGTGGCAAGGCCTGCTCTGCACTCTACTAACACAATTGAGGGCGCACAATATGTTTAATCTTGAGCTGGTCAAGCTCGAGCAGTGGCGGGATCGAATCCTGCATGGCCATAGCGGTCAACTTTCAATGAAAGCGAAATGCTAAAGGCCCGAGTACTTAGGTTCAGGTGCCCTTTCAAGAACACCAGATGGTGAAAATTTCCGGAGCCTTACACTACGACGTCGCTCATAATCATATCTTGGTTTTGCAAAGGCAACCCCCCCCCCCCCCCCCCATTATTGCTACTACTGTGGGCGTGATCACCGTGTCATACGATCGTAAGATTTTCCGTAGCCGATATCCCTGCAGAAATGCGACAACTAGCATCGATTACGATCACGGGGATAGCGGAAACGTAATAGAAGCCCTCGTTTTCCTAATGCACCGATTCAAGAGAACGTGACAATACGCCCGTTTCTTTTTTGTTTTTTTTTCATTCTTTCATTTTGCAGAATATACTATTCGGCGTCATCGATGTTTCGGGTGCCACTTCACTCACTTTCCCACTTGCCTCAAGAGAAACATGAAAAATCAAGTAATTTTTATCTGCAGAGCCGGATAGCTTGAAAATATGAGAACAATCCGTGAGTGTTCGCAACCTTAGGCAGCTAAAAAAAACACATCCAGCCAGCTCCACTACGCAAATACTGTCGAAAAAGCGAAGCTTATGCCCGTCCTTCATCAGACTGTATCATACTTCCATATTTTTTGTCTTCCGTTTGTTGGCGCTTAGCGTAGGCCTCTCGCGCGAACATCGCGGTTGGCTCGGCGACGACATGCCCGTTCTCGCGTCAACTCACGCTGACGCTCACGTCAGGTGGCTTCTTCATCGGGACAATGAGAAATGTTCGCCATCTTGAAAGCGCACACTCCTGAACACTAACACCGACACGCAATTTTACACTCCACTGTGCCTCACCGTCAGCTATCTTGGCGCGTTTCTCGAAGGTTCACTCCTCGACATCCTCCGCCGCGCCCTCGACTCTCGCAGCACACGCAGCCCTCCCATACCTACCCGAGGTTCACTCTCGCCACCGTGCTCTCGCCACATTACGAGGTCACGTGATCAGCGCTACCACAACCCCGGACGTAAAAAGCTCGACTGAGAACAGCCTCACTGTTAAAAGCGACATATGTGCCTGTATATTGAAGGGGTAATTTTATTTGAGCCGATACAGTGAAGTTCACTTGGCGTCTAGCACGTCTCCATGCTTCGGCACTAAAACAAAAGTTTGTATTCGCTGCAGCAAACACACGGCACTGTCAGTGAAATTTGTTTCACTGCAATGCAAGCTCGGCGCGCCCAAGAGCCCGAGCAATGTAGCAGACGACACGAAGCCACGCCCGCAGGCACTGCCGTGCCTGCGCAGGTTTAGCTCGATGCGCGGCCGCGCTGGCAGCAGCGGCGCTCTGCGGAGCGCGGCCACGCGCATGCGCGTTCACCCTAACAGTGGACGGCACTGTACACCAACTCGCCCAACAAAAAGTTTCCAACAAAAAGTTTCTAACAAACAGGTTAATCCTCTTCCAGTAGCCATCTTGAATCGCACAGCGCGCCACCTCGAGTTCGTGGGCATTGCCAAAAACATTACACTTTCTCGCTATCGCATTCATTGCTCCGCCCTTGCGGAGAAATTAATTTTTTTTGTCTCACGTGTGTCCGGAAAGCAACCGTTCATGAAGGTTTGTTGCGTAAACCTTTGTATTAGCTATGAAATTTTACAGGGTGGTGAATGTCACTCTCTAAATTATGCTGCGTATTGATGATTGAGAAACGTAATGTTGCATGCGATTTTCAGATTCACAACCGAGCGCTTAAACTGCGAACTTAGAGAAGGCAATAAAGGGCCAGTGATGACAGTGAGGCGCGGCAACAAGACAGGTAAGATTCAAATCGCAAAACCCACAACTTCATTTTACAGCACAGGGTGTGTTCAGATAAGAACGTCGGTGCATGTCCGCCGACCCCCTTTGATTTCGCCGAAAAAAATATATTTTGTTTTCCGAATCCCCAGGGCCACAAAACCACCTTTGGTTTCGCGAGAAAAAATTTAACCTTCTTTTAAAAAATTCACAAGTCTCCACTGAGCCGCCACCGCCTTTTTTGAATTTCGAGAAAATGGGATTTCGATGAGACGCTACAAAAACACTATTGTAGCTGTAGCTCCGAAAACTTTTCTCCACATACTAAGAATAGTTTGTGTTGAGAAAAAAATTATTACTTTGCAGTTTTAATGTTGTTTTGTTAAGAAAAAAAATCGCGAAATCGGCACAAAGCTCAATAATGCTCACATTTAAGATTTTTTTTCCTCCGCAAGTATAAAGGCCAGACGTCTCAAAGTTTTTAAAAACATTGCCATATGTTTGGTGAACAAGTGTGCTGAACGAAATACCTGAGAGTGGCTTTAAACGTTAACCAGAAATGTTCAACTGAGGACATGTCTCTCAAAATGCAATATTTTGAAGATCATTTAAAAAAAACACCATCTTCGATTTTCGTTAAACTCTCCAGAATTAAAGCCAAGCACGTGTTCTAACTTAATCTGGAAAAACATGTTGCATTATTTCTGTGAGGTCGGAACTACGAAGCACGAGAAGTGGCCATATTGACGTATAGTGAGTAACCACAACATTGAGCGAGCATGGAGCAATAGTTACCATGATCGTTATTTTTAGGTCGCGAATATCTTCTGTGGATTGACGGATTGTCAGTAATAAAACACAAACAGTTGGTTTTGAAGAGGAAATTATAACTACATTTTTTTACGCAAATCCCAAAAACCTCTACACGGGTCCCAGCCACTGAGCATGCCGCGATAACGAGTCGCACTCTTCGCAGGAATCGCTTTCAAAATTTTTCGTGCATGTGAGCCTGCGTACGCCTCATAAAGGAGGTGGCTGGAGAGGATACACCGCTGGGTATTTATCGCTTCCCATGGCACGTCGGTAATGTGATAACGCAGACGGTGCGTGTCGGCACAAGCGGCGCTTCTGCAGCACGACTGCGCTCACCCGCTCCCTAAAAAGAAGAAAGAACATAAACAAGAAACAGCTTAACTCGCTTAAGAAAGGTCGAAGTAATAAGAGAACGTCGGCTTTCACTTCCGTTCGTCGTCGACAACCCGGCAGTCCTCTGCTGGTGAACGAACGTGAGTACGCGTGCGCGTATTACACTCCCCTGATATTGATGGCGACGTTGTGGAGCTCAGAGCGAGCGTTTTGCGCTCACTACCGAAAGAGGCATACGAAGAAGATTGCCTACAAGCGGAACTTTCGACGTGTGAAAGATTTGAATATCGCCTTACTAAGTAAGCGCATGCCAGAAAAAGCCTCATCCATCAGACAAACCGACATTTTGTGCCAGAGCTGTTTCAACCGCTTGAAACAGATCGCCGTAGAGTCTTCAGATGCATCTCAGTCTGACGTAAATTTTGTTGCCGAACAAATTGCTGTCGAAGAGCTAAACGTACTTGTTAAGACAACCGACGTGACAACCCTGAAAATTCCGGCGAAATAGTTAAAGCACAATGCCGAGTGTCTTACTCCAAGCGTAAGAAAGCGGAGATCGAGGGCGCTATCTCCAGGACAATTTCTGCTGTCCGTACATAGCGTACGGCACTACAGAGGAACCTGGTCCTTCAGCGGAAACCTGCAACACGTGTAGCGAGTGGCTGCGCAGCCTAAAGCACACATTCGATAGCTGTGAATCATACTATGAGCGCTGCCGCCTCCTGATATAGCTTCCTGTGAACATCGAGAGATTCAAGAAATGATTCCATCCGCAACTCGGCACCTCATTCGGAAATCCAGAAAATACAGAGACACCCGTGGGATGTGGTCAAATCCGGACCTCTACACCAGATCGAAGATGAAGCCAGAGAACATACAGGCAGCAATGAAATACTCGACCCAACAAAGCCCAAATAAGAAAGATTTCATTGCAATTAGTTTTAAAGGACAAAAAGAGTACGTTTCAAAACGGCTGATGATCAGGTCCATTCGGGAAACATTTCGTCTAGAGCGGCTCACCCTGACACAGGGATCGAGCTCACGAAGTTCTCCTCCTAGAGGCCGAAATGGGTTGTGTGCACAAGCTTGCTTCACCAGGAGCAAGATACGCACAAGTGCTTCAGTGACGTTTGTGACTGTCTAACTTGTCTGACTATGACTTGTGACTATGACTCCCTGTATAAACAATAAGGGTAAATAAGCAGTTCCTTCCGAGAGCTCGACTTCACTACATTTCTAGAAATCTTGCGGTTAGTCTTTACGCCAGGACCAAAACTGCGACGCGTGCACGCACGCAAATGAACAAATTTGCACTGTAAGGCAACTCTATGGTTTTATCTGTCAAGCTGTTGTCCCTCGAGCACAACAGATGACATTCAGGACCTAAAAATAACGATAATGGTAACTATTGCTCCATGCTCGCTCAATGTTTTGGTTACTCACTATACGTCAATATGGCCACTTTTCGTGCTTCGTAGTTACCTCACAAAAATAATGCAACATGTTTTTCCAGATTAAGTTAGAACACGTGCTTGGCTTTAATTCTGGAGAGTTTAAAGAAAATCGAAGATGGTGTTTTTTTTTTTAAATGATCTTCAAAATATTGCATTTTGAGAGACCTGTCCTCAGTTGAACATTTCTGGTTAACGTTTAAAGCCACTCTCAGGTATTTCGTTCAGCACACTTGTTAACCAAACATATGGCAATGTTTTTAAAAACTTTGAGAAGTCTGGCCTTTATACTTGCGGAGGAAAAAAATCTTAAATGTGAGCATTATTGAGCTTTGTGCCGATTTCGCGATTTTTTTTCTTAACAAAACAACATTAAAACTGCAAAGTAATAATTTTTTTCTCAACACAAACTATTCGTAGTATGTGGAGAAAAGTTTTCGGAGCTACAGCTACAATAGTGTTTTTGTAGCGTCTCATCGAAATCCCATTTTCGCGAAATTCAAAAAAGGCGGTGGCGGCTCAGTGGAGACTTGTGAATTTTTTTAAAAGAAGGTTAAATTTTTTCTCGCGAAACCAAAGGTGGTTTTGTGGCCCTGGGGATTCGGAAAACAAAATATATTTTTTTCGGCGAAATCAAAGGGGGTCGGCGGACATGCACCGACGTTCTTATCTGAACACACCCAGCACTATGACGCAAGCTGATCAGAAACGCGCGAACATTTTTTAAAGACAAAGAACATTGACTTGAATCCACCTGAAACCGGTAAGATTTGCGAAATTACTGTGCACTTCCTTTTAAAGTACGAGCCTCTCTACCTAAGGGCACTCTAATGGTTTATCACAACTAAGTTTCTTCACAAAAGACTGCCGTACGGAGTGGCAAGTGCTCTGGCCGTGATTCAACCTTGTATGGACCACTTTTTGCAAGGAATTCTTGGCAAGGCATGTTACATAAAAGGTGTCTAATATCATAAGCAAGAATGCTACTAAAAAAACCGGAGGAATGCTTAAGAAGCATCGGGATCACGGAATACGCGTAAATGCAGAAAAAATGTTAGTTCTTTGAAAGCAAAGTCCGCTATCTGGGATCAGTGATGTTCCGTCCTGGACAGAAGAATTCCATTTCCGAGGCCCGACAATTCCCCATTTCCGGCATTTTTCCCCGCATACATCGCCAAATATCCCCGCATATTTCCCTGCACAAAAAAAAAAGTTTATATATAAATATATATATATATATATAGTGTTGGATGTGTTTCCGGCTCTTCCCATCGCTTTCTCTTCTTTCCTGCCCAACTTAAAGCATCGCCTCTGAGATCGGCTTTTAATACTACGAAGGAGCTACCTTAGAGCTCGCTTTAAGCGGTATGCGATACGGAAGGAATGCTGTACATGCTCATGCACACGGCCACTGCATAAGAAGAAATGTTTATTATTGTTGTTGTTTTTTTTTGTTTGTTATTGAGTCACGTGGCGCACATTAATGTGCCTAGCAGACGCTCTGTATCTATATGCACCACATTTTGTACAAAAAGCAGTCAACTTTTCAATAATGGTGACTAAATATTGTGAAAAATTACACCATCTCCCGCTAAAGGGAACCATGTGTAGATGTGAAGCAGCGGGCGCTAACGCTTACATTGGCGGTGGCGTTGACACTGGTGCTCATCGCAGCGTTGCGCAGGACAGAAAACTGGGGAGGCGCAAAGCACACAGTGATGGAGCGGTGTTTCCTACTGGAACATGCCAATCGCTGCTAATGGGCAATGAGAGACAGAAGGCTCCGACTGGACACAGAGACCCGCAGTCCGCTTTTAGTTAACGCGCACGCTGCGAATTTTTATTGTTCAACAACGCACAGGAGAAATCTCCCACCGGCACCACCTTGGAGGTCAAGATCCATTGCCATATATACGAGGTGGCCAGTGAACGGTTGTGCAGCGCGAGCAGTCGGTTTTTTCAACCAAGAAACTCGCTAGCAGACGCTGCCTGCGTCGGCGTCGCGAGGCGAAGAGAGGGGGGGTAGCGTAGGAGAGGAGAAAGAGGGGAGGGACGCGCATGCGCAGTGGGAGTGTGGACGCCGCGGGCAGGGATGCCTAGAGGAGAGAGGGGGGAGCGTAGGAGAGGAGAGAGAGGGGGGGACGCGCATGCGCAGTGGGAGTATGGACGCCGCGGGCAGGGATGCCTAGAGGAGAGAGGGGGGGGAACGTGGGAGGGGAGAGAGGTGGGGAGGCGCATGCGCAGTGAGGGTGTGGTTGCCGCGGGGAGGGATGCCTAGAGGAGAGAGAGGGGGGAGAGGAGGTTTTTTATTTTTATTTTTTTAAGGTTTGCGCATGCGCAGTAAGGGTGGTCACGCCGGCACACCACCACCACCACCACCACCGGATTAAGCTTCGCCATAAGATGCTTCACATCTAATAAAAGAAGCTTTTGTGGTGGTATTCAACATTTTATTGACTTGATTAGAAACGGTTCTGCAAACTACCGTAAAGAAAAAAAAACCGGCAGATCCCACGCACTGTGGGAATGTATGTAATGCGAAGCAGCCACCAAGTAGGAAATCATGCTGTACATAATGTGCATGCCATTATCTACATGTTAGTATATCAAGCTAGCGAACTGGACGCAAGCGCACCATGAGCGTGGCATGTAAATGGCATTGTAGATGACATACATGCCAAGATTTTCACGTTACCATCTGCCCCTTAAGTTCGCTTAATTTTTTACCTCGAATTGCACCGATACGCGAGACCAATCTGACTCCATTTCGCATGCGTTCGTGTCCTCGCGCGTTGCGCATCGTGCAGACGCCATCCGCGTTCCAGCGTCAATGACACACTTTGTCAATTCCAAAGTGTTCCTCGAACGCCTATGCCCACTGAGACGGGGTCAGTCAGAATGGAACGTGATGCGCGCGTCTCCCTCCCTGCATAATTAGAGACGCTAGGCACAGCGACGCTATGCAAGCAAAACGCGAGCGCTGTAGAGTCCAACGCGAACGGCGTCCATTTGCGCGCCCCGGCGCCCACCTGGCACCGTGCCAGGGCAGGGCTGGAGGGACGGACGGACGGACGGACGGATGGATGGATGGGCGACCAGACGGACGGACGTGAGCATGACACATTAAAGGCTTTCGCCTTAAAAATATGGTGTATATCGAGCTAGCGAAACGGCCACGAGAGTTTCATGAGCATGGCATGCAAGTCATGTTGCACACGACATGTAATGATTTCCATATTACCACTTGTAATTTATGCCCGTCATACAATCGCGTCGCTGAATACCAAATTTTGTGTATATCAAGCTAGTGAAACAGCCACGAAAGTGTCATGAGCGTGGCATGCAAGTCATGTTGCACATGACATGTCATGATTTCCATATTACCACATGCCATTTAAGCTCGTCATACAACGACGTCGCTGAATACAAAATTTGGTGTATATCAAGCTAGCGAAACGGCCACGGGAGTACAATGAGCCTGGCATGCAAGTCATGCCGCACATGACATGCCATGATTTCTATATTACCACTTGTCAGTTATGCCCGTCATACAATCACGTCACTCAATACCAAATTTGGTGTATATCATGCTAGCGAAACGGCCCCGAGAGTGTCATGAGCGTGGCGTGCAAGTCATGTTGCACATGACATGTCATGATTTACATATTACCACTTGTCATTTATGCTCGTCATACAGTCACGTCACGTCATACCAAATTTGATGTATATCAAGCCAGCGAAACGGCCGTCAGCGTGCCGTGAGCGTGGCATGTAAATCATGTTTTACATGACATGCAGTTCATGATTTTCATATTACCAGCTGTCATATATATTGGTCATGCAGAAATGTCTCATCGTACCAATTTTTGGATATACCAAGTTAACAAAACGGCCTCAGGAGCACTATGGCCATGACGCGTGAATCATGCTTTTCATGACAAGTTAGTCATGATTTTCATGATATGACCAGCCATTCATGTTTGTCATACAATCATGTTATGCCCTACCAATTTTGGCATAAATCCCATGAACGATACGGCCGGGAGAGCACAAAGTCGTAGGCGGCTAGATAGATAGATAGATAGATACGCTCAAAGTCGCCGAAGTTCGCTAAGAAATGCTTCGCATTTAAAAAATAAATAAATGTGAAGTGACTAGAATATATATTGACTGGGTTGTTAAAGACTGTGGTCTTTAAAAACGAACCTTAGAGGCTGTGGTTTGGCGCGCTACATGCGCCAGAAACGATTGCGACATGCGAAAGCCTCATGTCCACAGTCTTGTGATCGTTATAAAAAAGAATTTCGCCACCCCTCAAAATTCCCTGCAATATCGCGAAGATTCCCTTTTTCCCTTTCGTCCAAAATGACTGTCGAAAATTCCCTGAAAAAGGGAAAATTCCCTGCACGGAACATCACTGTCTGGGATGTGATTGATAGAATGGTTTGCACCCCGCAGTAGACAAGGTGCAAGCTTTTTATATGTGCTCCTCAACCAAAGGATGTTAGTGAGCACCAAGCATTTCTTGACTTCGTTAACTTCTATGCAAAGTTCATGCCCAGCTTGACTACTCTAAGCCATTGCACAACTGGCTAATCAAGGAAAGTCATGGAATAATCAAGTCAGTGTAACAAGTTTTGCACGGAACACAAAAACTGCGATGTACCAACCAGCTAGTAATGAACAAAAGAATGGAAATCCTTTTTGAAGGGCTTGTTTTTGTGTTAGGCACAACCAAATGAATCTAACAGACAATTAGAACTTCGCCTCAGGCACATTCCACTTGGCTAAATAACGCTTTAAAGGAGCACTGACATCAAATTTCAAAGTCGAGATGTGTCCTTCATTCGATTGCTCGGTATGCATAGGTCGTCATGGCCAAATTTGAATGCCGTCCGTCGCGTGGAAGTTATTTTATTTCGAGGGCAAACCAGGCAAACAGCGTATGAATGCTCAACGGAAAACTGGATGCCCTGCGACATAGACACTAGTGCAACGTGTGAGGTGTGATAGAGCACGTGATAGAATCACACTTATGACGTACGCTAGTGATACGCTAGTAACAATGACGTCGACGGTCTGAGTGTGTTTCTTGTGGCGCCGACGCCCGGCGTGGTCTCAGTAGTGGCTCTTCTTGCTGTGTTGATCTGTGCGTGCGGTACATCGTGTCGCATCGACTGATTTGTCGTGCACGAATGCGATCATTCGGAGCGACACAGTACGTGCCAGGATGTCGGGGAACCGCTGCGTACTGCGAACCTGCCCGTCGAGGCGCGGAAAAAGCGGAAAGTGCGTGTCCTTTCATGCATTTCCGAGCCTCGAACCTCAACGCAGCCAGTGGGTTGACTTCGTTCGGCGCGCCGTTGAACCGAGGGACTGGACGCCTGTGAACAGCAGCCGCATTTGCTCGCTTCACTTTGACGCGGGCTGCTACACGATGAATCCTGTGTTGGCGAAGCAGTTCGGTCTCTCGTTTGATACGAGGCGCAGTCTCCAGGCCGGGGCTATTCCCACCGTATACGTGTGCCCTACTGCAGCTGGAAGCAGTGATTCACTCGCCAAACGTCCGCGACATGAGGTGCGTAGTTGGTGTTCCTGTGCTCCGGCAGTACGGCCGAGGTTGATAAATACATTGCTTCTAACGCAGGATCGCGAGCCTGCCGCTCCTAGCAGACGAAATGTCAGCGATGTCAGCTGGACGTGACGTCACCTTTTTTTGTGGCAGCGGGATCAGCTGGGGAGCGGCCCCGACGTGGCCGCGAGGTAGCGCTACCAGCACTACAATTTGGCGGGTTTTCCTCCCGTTTTGAATCGCGTTCGATACCGGATATATTTATCAACATTACTGGTACTTATTCGTCCCTCCGCTGCATTTTGAGTCGAGAATCGTTACTTGGGGGTCGATAGCTACTCGCGGATGCAAAAAAATCCACATGCGTAAATTTGATGTCAGGTCTCCTTTAACTATATCTCAAGAAATCGTGCTTCGCTGCACGGGAACTGATCATCTTAGGTCACATGTTGTCCAAACACGGGATATTACCAGACCCTGTAAAACTTCGTCCAGTCAGAGAATTTTTCCAGCGGACTTCAATGAAGGAACTTCGCAGTATTGCAGGCCTATGTTAGTATTTCCGGTGATTTCTTTGCAATTTCGCACCTATCACGTCATCTCACGCAGCTTCTTCGTGGTGATGTGGATATCTCCTCCTGGTCCCCTGTATGCGACGTCGCCTTCGCTACGCTGCACCGCCTGCTCACTTCCCCACCTATTTGCCACTTCGATCCGAGAGCTCCTACCGAAGTACACACAAGCGGACAAACACTGAAATGTAACAGCACCACATAGACCTCTCGCGCTGCACAGCCATTCTCGTGGGCGGCCGTTGCCGATAGCGGGACTCCAGTACGGAGATCCAGGCGCTGGATGTGAGACTGTATAAAGAGAAACTCAACAGCGCATTTACATAGCTTGCATGGCGGGAAATTCGTGACGAGTGCGCTCGCTGGTTCAATATAAAGGGTCTCTTCTACCCAGATCCCCAGATGAGGAAATTGCTCCAAGGTGGTCAGTCTAATCACATCACACTAGTTTCAAGGGTGTGGAGCGCACCCGCTGAGGCCGCCGTGCTCGACGGGGACGTAACCATGACGTCGTACACTTAGGGCACCAAGGACTCTTTTCTTGACAAGTGAAAGCCGCCGGGTGTTGGGGCACATGCGCGAACCACTGAGCTTTTCGAACGGTCTGCTGCCCCGAAGCACATAACCGCTCGCTTAGCCGTGGGAACGGACAGTCATCTTTGCCGACGACGCTGTTGTCTGCTCAAGATTCAAGTGGCGACCGGAAACCGTTACGATCACCTTGAAGTACAGGGGTTGTCAAAAGTTCCCCGGCCCCGCTGCCATAGGATTATATGGCGCAGCGGCCTGGGAAGTTTGGACCACCCCTATAACTTGGTGTGTCGGGTCCCATGGCGCCTCACAACCACAACTCGGGAGGGCGACGCGCCTGCTTGAAGGACTTTCAGCCCGCAAGCAGCTTTTCTGCACATTGCTCCAAATAACAGAGATTCGCCGCTTTGTCATCGGCGGACGCGCCATGACACCAGCCACGCGGCATTAATGGTCCTGATATCTTGAATTGCCAGTCAGTGCCACTGGGACTGCTTCTGTTCAGCATAAATAAATAATAGACACTAAGAAAAACGTCTTAGACATAGTGCGCTAGTAGGTAGCTCTAAAACACAAACCGGTTAATCTCAATCCGCTGAACATTTAACTCTTTTTGAACTAGCGAATAATAATGATCAGCTGACACTTTGTCACATGGGCCTCAGGTGTTTCGACTACCCATTGCACCATTAGATCATCAAGGGTGGTTCTGGTAAAACATTAACGCTTTTCCAGTCAAAAGTGCACTGGGTGAAGGGAAACGTCATTACAACCCATTATTACAAATTCCTGTTTGCCAAAACGTCGTTTCCGGTGCTTCGAACCACTTTCACGCTGCAAAGTGGTTTTCTGTGCAGACTGCATCTGCGCTCCAATAACTAGTGGAATGAGCTGCTTTTTTTTTTGCTACATAGAATTGCCCGTAAGGCATAATATTATGTGCTTATGTATATGCATATCAGATGTGCGCCGTTAGGCCGGTGTTGTGTATGAATTAAAGCACTCTTGTTTAATGTGTCGTCATGCATTCAGTGGTCATAACTGTTCGTGTCACTGTAGCGAAGACAGGCTTCCAGGAGATGACGGGAGCGTTCCGACTGCAACCCTGATGTTGCAAACGTTTCATCAGCATCGCAGCATTTTGTTTTATTAGCATTCTTTCAGTTTTGGGACCTAGGTTGGTATTTTATCCGCCCTGCACGGATTTCGTGTCTGCGTTGTATGTTAACTAATAAATGAATTAACACTTATATATACAAATCAACAACAAAAAGACCAGGCAGGCATGGTGCCAATCTACACGGCATTTTTTTTCCTTAGTACTATCCCCATTTCCCTCGCCGTATTTGTGTGTGCAGGCACAACATACTGTAATAATCAACATAAAAATATAGCAGAAGATCATCCTTTGTAAAGTGCAGAGCGTTTCCGTTCTTCTATGTTGTTCTACGAGCCTGTGCAGCTTGCAGTGATGTGCTACGCCTGTCTCTGCATTTCTGCATTGTTTTGTGCGTACGACCTCATGTATTGCAACTAACTTGTGATATCTCTATTTAAAGCTCCGGCCGTCAACTACACACTCGGACACTTGGACATTGAAGAGAGTTGCGCTATTTTTAAGGTTGTAGTAAAAGGTAAGTGAGAATTCATGCATCGGGAATACATTTTCCCTTACGAAATACGCATCCTTGATACTTTTATTACCTATCGCAGCCCTTTCGTGTATGTTTTACAATAGGTAGGTCGTTTACCCAAGCCATATAATTAGCAGTTTATGACCGACGTGCAAGCTTCCGCGGCCCCAATTTAACACTTATCCTAAATCATATCCACAACGGAAACTTGGTCGATTATGTGTTTCACACTTATTCGTAGATGCATATCTCTGCGAGCGCGATTTCACTATGAAAGATTGAAAGAGATCTTGATGGACACCAATGGGCCTCGTATCATCGCTGTTGACTTCAATGCCCATGACCTGCTTTGGGGAAGCACGATAATGAACGCCAGGCGTGCAGATATTGTTTCATGCACTTCTGATTACGACCTTTGCTTCATTAACTATGCCACCGTAAGTAATTTACCGGGTCTTACGTATAGCAGCTGTATTGGCTTCGTTGTCACATTGCTTCTCTAAAAAATTACACCATCTCCTGCTAAAGGGAACCATGTGTAGATGTGAAGCAGCGGGCGCTAACGCTTACACTGGCGGCGGCGTTGACGCTGGCGCTCATCGCGGCGTTGCGCAGGAGAGAAACCTGGGGGAGGCGCAAAGCACGCAGTGATGGAGAGGTGTTCCCTGCTGGAACATGCCAATCTCTGCTAATGGGCAATGAGAGACATAAGACTCCGACTGGACACAGAGCCCGCAGTCCGCTTTTAGTTAACGCACACGCTGCGAATTTTTATTGTTCAACAACGCACAGGAGAAATCTCCCACCGGCACCACCTTGGAGGTCAAGATCCACTGCCATATATACGGGATGGCCAGTGAACGGTTGTGCAGCGCGAGCAGTCGGTTTTTTCAACCAAGAAACTCGCTAGCAGACGCTGCCTGCGTCTGCGTCGCGAGGCGAGAGAGGGGGGGAGCGTAGAAGAGGAGGGAGAGGGGCGGGGGGGACGTGCATGCGCAGTGGGAGTCGACGCCGCGGGCAGGGATGCCTAGAGGGGAGAGGGGGGGAGCGTAGAGGAGAGAGGGGGGGGGGGACGCGCATGCGCAGTGGGAGTGGGGAGGCCACGGGCAGGGATGCCTAGAGGAGAGAGGGGGGAGCGTAGGAGGGGAGGGAGGAGGGGAGGCGCATGCGCAGTGAGGGTGTGTTTGCCGCGGGGAGGGATGCCTAGAGGAGAGAGAGGGTGAGAGGAGGTTTTTTATTTTTATTTTTTTTTGAAAGGGTTTGCACATGCGCAGTAAGGGTGGGCACGCGTCACACCACCACCACCACCGGAGTAAGCTTCGCCATAAGATGCTTCACATCCAAAAAGTTTAATGGTCCTGCCACATCCAGACTGACGGGAGTGATCACATGCCACCTACACAAAAGTGAATGGACTGTTTTTAAAAAGAGTTTCTCTTCTAGTGTAGCAAATGGTACTGATTGGTCAATGTTTAAGTCACGTGCGGAAGACGCTTGCCAGAAAGGCCTTGCCTGCAGCCTGCAAAGTACCGTCGCAGATGAAATCAAAGCTTCCAAGTGTAAATTATCGCCGTTGTCTCAAATAAAGCTTTTCACACTGAACTTGAAAGGTTATGTACAATTCGCCGGTGTGCTGAGCGAAGATACAAGTGGACAAAATCAAGTTACGACCGCAGAGAAGCACGACGGCTTCAAAAAGATATTCAACGACGCATTGACAAGCTGGAGGACGAACTCTGCAAAACATTCTGCAAATATTTTAGACTCTCGGAAGCCATGGTCACATATCTGGAGAACAGTGCGTGGTCTTCGCTCCTCTCCAAAACAACGGCTCCCTTTCACACCTCTAACCATCCATTACGGGTGGACACAAGTGCATGTGGCGCAAAAACTGTGCACGAGAAACGCCGGAAATCTTACCAACAAGAGCGGCGTCGCCGTTGTTAAGGCTAAAGCCTTTAATGTCTCATTCTCACGTCCCTCCGTCCGTCCGGCGTCCGTCCGTCCATGTCCGTCCGTCCGTCCGTCTGTCCATGCCGTCCGCGAAGATTTAGTGTTCCAGATCGCGAAGATTTTGGAGCGACATAGTTTTTCTGGCTACACTTCTTCTCAGAAATGACGCGGCCGTGCATATGCGTAGTGACGTTTTCGATTACTTGGCTTGGCTCGTGTATCGAGAGAGTAACGACGCTGAGACAAGCCACTAATGACACAGGAGCAGGCAACCTTGGGCGCAGGCGCACGCAACGTGATACAAATACAGGGAAGGGGTATAATACCACATGATCTCATTGTAACAGCTTGTTATTTTCAAAAAATAGTTCAAAAGCTCAAAGTAAGGGTGGTTAAGCATAGTTACAGGAACTCCTGCGAAAGCAGAACGACGACAGCTTTCACAAATAGCCAGAAGGGCTGGCGGCATCACTATCAATTCTCAGCGTTGCTGGAGGAAGGGTACATCTTTCAGATCGAAAAAATACTACTTGTAAAGTAACTACGTGCTTTTGGGATTAACTACTGCAGCTACAAACACCATGAAGGGTGAGCTTTCTGTCGCGCCGTAATAAAATGGGTCGACAAAAATCAATTGCCGGTTCCTTTAACATACCGAGCTTCAGAAAATTTCGTTAAGCCAATGTCGCAGTAATACGAAAGATGAAACTTGTAATCCGTGACGTCATGTGCGGTGGTTTGGATGCGATATTTGATGTTGATTTTCTCCTGGATTAATAAACATAGGCCGGTGAAATTAACGATTTTAGAGTTCTCGAAGTACAATTTCCAAATGTAAACAGATTCAGTGTTTCGCTTTAGCGTCCCTTTAAGATGAAGCGTGGTGTAGTGTACCTCAGGAAGGTGTATTAAGCCCCACCTTGTTGAAGGTTGCCCTCATTGGTCTTGCTGATGTGCTAGCCAAGTCGGTCTGCTTATCGATATAAGCAGATGACATTTGCCTCAATGTGCCGCAGTTTCTAGCGCCTAGGTGCAGGCGCGAATACAACACGCAAAAACCCTGGCAATAGGCTACTTTCAAACACAAGGCTTGACGATATCAAGTGAGAAGTGCGGGTTAAATGCAGTCACACGCAAACCGATGACGCCGCACCTTGCCTGCGTAAATAGGCAAGCCGTCGAATATGCACAGATGCATCGTTTCCTGGACATCATAGTCAGTCAATAGAAGTCAATCGTGGAGCACCCATTGCGCATACTTGAAAAAGAAACTGTTGTCGAACGTGCATTTGTTTAAATTTATACTGAATTCATACTGAGATTCATGCATGCGGAATCATGGGGAACCTCCGTGCGCTCTATGCTAGAGTTGTAAAAGGCCTTATTTCGGGGACCGTTTCGCTTCAGGTTGTCTGTATTGTCAAATGCGTACAAGACCAATATTCCTTCATCGGAGAGTTCGCAGGGCCAGACGTTAAGTACTTGTCTAGGAATGCCGCGATGCGTTTGAACGTATTCAACTATTGTGCTTGCCAAGGATCAGCCTCTGAAAGCGTGCACCGTTGTCGATGGCCTCAGAACACACATCCGACATACCTTCCGAATATCCGACCATAACTTGCCCTTGTTGCTCTCCGAAAGACCTCGCGCTACGTTTTCGGACGTCATAGTCGAGTACCTAAACAGCATTCTATCATGATATACGTAAGTGACGAGGCTTGCATGTACCTTGTGGGGCCTCGAGAGGCCGTGGGTTCACCTTGAAATTCGTGTGATAAGGAAGAAGACAGACCCAGTGGCGTAGCCAGGAGGTGGCACAAAAAAACTTTTTTTTTGCCATGGTATATAAAGCACAAAATGGCACTCGACCACATCTTCCTGCCCTGCCCCCCACTCACTATTAAGCAGGTGCCCACCCCGAAAAATATTTCTGCCTACGCCCCTGGACAGACCACTCCAAAATAGTATTACAGCAAACGACGCCGATATTTTTACATGAGTGGCCCGGATCGAGGGCAGATATATACTGATGCGTCGGTCTTTTCCACCACACATCAGGTGCAGTTGCCATTTTGGCAGCAATGACAATGAAATTTAAATTGCCGCATATAATGACGAGAATGACGAGCTTGCTGCTGTGAAAGCTACTCTCCAACGGATCATGCAAGACAGACCACGCAAAAGGGTCATATCCTGTTACTCAAAGACAGAACTTTAGAGTGTGCAGTTAGCACTGCGTAAGATGGCTGAAGGGCAACTGGTCCACAATATAAGATATTGTCAGCATCAAGCTCTAGCAAAAGGGCATCGTAATATAGATCAGTGGCTATCAGGCCGTACCGGTGTTACTGGTAATCAATTTGCCGACAATGCCGCCCAATCGGCCCATTAAGGTACTCGAGTGGTTTCGATTCGTCTATCAAGACCTGACGCGGCAAGACAACTTCATTTGCTAGCTCGGAACCTTACACACGCTTTCTGGTCGCCTTTTAGCATCCAAAGGTGCCATTTACATGAACTTGATGCTTCATGGAAGTTACAACTACCATCACTAATTTAATGCGAGGCTATCATGCCGCCTTTGGATAGGTGTTATATTCACAAGGGTATTCACAAAGAACACGGCCTGTGCAGCTCGACTCGCTGTGACACCCTGCCATGACCACTTGGGTGCTGCTGACCCAACTGGACTCAAGGCCATTTTTTGTAGCCAGAGTTCTAGGACTACGCACATGTGCCTCGAAGGCGCAGAAGATAACCAAAGCATTACTGACGTACTTCAAGTGAACCGGTCCGTGCGACCGCGTGTGGACTTGATGTACAGCCCCGAGTGTGTGCGTGAATCTGTCAATCACTCTATTTTCGTCGGTCTCTCTTTATGCCCCTTTATCCCTTCCCCGAGTGCAGGTCAGCAAGCTAGACGTGGGTCCGGTCGAGCTCCCTCCCTCCTCCTCGCTTCTCTCTCTCTCTAATAAATATGCTCCTAGATGTTGCCACAGTATTATAAGATTGCGGTATTACTTCAGTGAGCTAAAAACGACGTTATTCAAACTGATGTTACCCAGAATTTTAGAATGAGAGAGAGCCGAACTAGTCGGTAGGTAATTATGTTAAAGAGACAGGGCACGCAAACACGGACACAAGAGAGAATTCAAGACACCACAAACGCCGAGTGACATCCTGCTCAACAATCTTGCTTCCTTGGCTTCCTTAAAGGAGTCGTGAAACGTTTGCCGAAAATTGTCCATTACGTGCGTATTCGGGATATTGGCCGTTCGTTCAATACTATATCT